>DVXP01000479.1:0-20222 GCA_018235645.1 Junonia grisea | reverse complement strand
CTACATCACATATAGGAAAATAATTTATTAGTTATGAGTTAAGTATAATCAATAAATTATTTTCTTGTATAATTTAAATATAAATAAACTTACATTATTTTATGTAAGTATGCTCCTTTAAAAAAGATATATAGTATTAAATATTTAAAATAATCAGACTTAAAAATTTGAGCATGTATATTTATGATGTTTCTAATAGAAACTTTCTATTATGCATCTCCTACAATAATGTAATGGATATACTTATTACTTGTTTTACATTTTTTGGATCTAGAACATTCCTACGCTATTTTAAATTTAACTGACAGTTCCTTTAGAGCTCAAACTTACTTTTTGATTTAAGGAATTTGTGTGGATAGTTTTAAACACAAACAGCATTGTTAAAGTTTATATGGAGGAGGATTCACAAATCTACTTGTATTTTATAATACTAGTATGCATAAAATACTTTAAAAATACTTTAAATATGAATTTCTTACACGAACAATTAGATGTGCATATATACCTATGTATGTAGGTAATATCTTAGTGTGTCAGAAATTCTATCAGAATAAACAGCAATGACTGAAAAAGTTTCATGGTCGACACCAGGGCGACCGTTAGTTACATATTTTAAATCACTTCAAATCAATTGTTTCAATGTAAAAGTTTCAGACGCTAAATCGTTGGATGAATTCAATAAAATGTTTAATTTTATTCGTTGCTATGTAAAATTCAGCACGATTCAGCATACGCCTACGCTTTAACACCAAAATTAGTGTTTTACATACGAACTATTTTTGAAAACTGTTGAAAAATTATAGTCGTCCATCGTGAAATTTTCTGTCTTTTATGATCTCCGCGAGTCTTATGAACTGTTATAATGTTTGTGGCTTCAGTATCGGTGTCGAGGTAATTACTCCGTTTTATATTCATTTAATGTTCAGTTTTAACGTATTGTTTTCGCTATCATTAATTTTCTACGGGTTATTATAAACTTTTTATTTTAGCGCAGGTACTATGCAGGTACATATTAAAATAATAAATAATTATTAATAAATAATTACAATGTTATAATGCCTATAAAGATATTCCTTTAGTTCCTAGTTTCGTTAAACTGTACTATAAGCGCAAGATAAGTATGTAGTACACGTGTAGAACGTGTAGTATATATCATATTTTTAATAGGTTCTTGTTTTTCGCGTCTCAGAAATAGACACGTCCACCACTTTGCTAAATAATAAGAAAAAGCTCGGGATTGGCCGTGTACGAAATGACCATCCTCATCAATCAGCTGCTTGGAATGAGTCCAAGATTTTTTCCACGTTTAGGTTTCGTAGTTTAGTTTAATAATTCTACTAGCGCTTGTCTCCCTCGCATAACTTTGTAAAAGATTTTTTTTTGTACCGTATCTTTATGAGGTCTTATTTATCTTTATGAACTATAAAAACATATTTACGACGTTCGTCTCTAACAATCATGCCCCTTAACGTTTGTAAAATACCTATGGTTTTATAAGATATAAAATATGTCCTAAAAAGCCATAGAAATTAGATAAACTACTAGGTACTTTCATCAATACAATAATGATTGTATTGTTTATTAGCTTGTTCAGTTTTTACAGGTGAGTATTGAATTGTTTTTGTAACATAAAATTTTACTTTTTAAGCTTACACAATAGTATAGTCTATATTTAAAGAGTGATTATTGCAATAATGTTGTTTATTTACATCACCAACGTCTAAAAGAAAAACGGTCGATCCTGGCGCTTTCGACGCGAACGCTTGCACAACTATAAAAGATACACTAATTTATAAATAAGTGGTACATATAAACAACGGAAAAATTGATGACAGTAACTTTAGCTTTTAACATTTCAAAACATCAAATAAAAATAACTTTAAGTTTTTTCGAATGACACAATACATTTTATAGATGCGCGGATACAAGAAAACACTGCGCGGATACACGGGGTAATTCGTTGTCTGCATAAATGTAATTTTATAACATAATGATAGGTTTAACCTTAGTGCTCTTCTCTTACATAACTTAATTATTGAATTTTTCGGAAAAATGTCTAGTTTTGTTTTATTATTTTTACAAGAATTTGGTCAAGATTGTCAATAGTAACCATGTTTTGAATATTATTCTGTTATTTCCGTCGATGTTGACAGACGCTAATGATATTTTTGTATTATCGATGTCATAAAAAGTTTTTAGGTATTCGAATGAAGTGTTCACGACACCTTTACGCAATTCCTGTCTCACGCTTTCACGCTTGCCAAGGCGCTACGTCACCGCAATCCTTCGGGCAAGCGAAAGTATTCCTCTAGCCGTTTGAAATTTAGACTAATTTTCTAAGAAAATTAAACACGCGCCGAGAAAACACCACAGATGACAGGTATACTGACCTAATTTATCACGCACTCATTTTGTCGCACGTGTATTACCTAGTGTTCTGATGGAAAACTAAATGATTTGTAATACTTGTGTACCTTTAGTTAATTGTTTCAAGAAATTGTTAATGGAACCTAGAGTATAAAATATAAATAAATAAATGATATAAAAAGATTTGATTGTTAGGTTTTGACTGGTCACATGTTATTAGGCGCTTTCTTCCTCGTCGGTGAGGGCGGCCGTTGAACTTTTGCTCCTTATTTAGATAGAAGTGGAGACGACGACCGACGCAAACGGGCGACCACTCCGCGAAATTCGTGTGACCGCTTCCGCAATCTGTGCCGAATCTATTCCCTAAAACTGTTCTAGATTCGCTATTGTTAGACATCAAATCTTACAAGTTTAGAAATAAGCAGTAAACAGGCGAGTCCAGAAATTTCGTGAAAGAATTTATTTTATTCTAAATAACAAATTATTACGTAAATATATTCAATATACCATAATTGGCTGCCCTGGGTGTCTCCATTTAGGGGATGATACCCGATTAGGAAAAGTGCAATAATGTATGTTTCAGGGCGCTAAATTTAAGAGTAAGGGTGAAATTTTGCCTTGATCCTTAAGAATAAATAACAATAAAATGTCGTTCGTAAATTGCGTGAGAAAATCCGAGTCAGCCTTAAGTGTCAGCCATGCTAGCTACGCCTCTGTCTGTAGGTCAAAAGTATAGATCAAAGAAATTAAAGATTTATAATGGCAATAGTCGCAAAAGTCGACAGTGCAATACTCGAAGGCGTCGTTTTGATGAAGTTCAGAAATAGAACCCCGGAAGCGTCCGAGCGACCCGTTTGGTATGTTCAACGTTGACCTAAAACAGAACTCGCTTTGCTCGTTTGTTATTCGCATGTCCCACCCAGCCGACTAGCTTATATACGATTCAAGTACTACTTTTCTGTACTATCTATTTTTATGACAATACTCCTTTCCTCATCTCAGTAAAGCAACACTAAATACCTACCGAAAATTGTTCTTAAAATTTTATTTTTAATAATGCTATTACAAATAGTTAATAGTTTTCCGTTGTATCGTATGGTCCCGCGGCACAATGCCAAAGCGTGCAGAATCGTACCACACGTACAGTAAGACGGATGAATGGGAGGCATCACGTGCAACCATCGTCTTTTAGGTGGAATGTTACCAATATAAATATAAAAACTCGGCTATTGGCGTAAAAGCGTTCGCTGACAAAAATCATTAATGCATTACTGAAGAGATGAAAACGAAACGTTAGTACATACTCAAAAAAATTTAAAAACCTGACTTCTTTGGTTTCTTGATACGGTCGGGCTCGAATACGAAGAGTTGCACGAAGCGACATCGTACAATATGTTGTACTTAACACTATGTATAACACAAACCCAAAACCATGAAAAACATTCTTATAAAAGTAAAGGGGATAGCCCTTTTGGCACCCTTCTAAGCTTGAAGGTTTTGCAGTAATCGTCGCTGCTTACATGCCATATACATAATTATGCTTATTAATCGGTCAAACTGAGAATTAAAAGGAGTTGACATTATAATACAATCGCTGACCACATTTTGCTACCTTATGTGAAGAAATACTGTATATTTATGCTTTTTATGTTATGTTAATAGTAGTCCTCAAATATGGGTAATGTATATGTTATGATAGTTTTAGCTGCATTTAAAATTAGTGTATAATTATGAACTTATTAAGTCTTGCTCTTTTTGCTAAACTTAATCTTTTATCTATCTTTTATGTTTTAAATAGAAAGTAATAGTGTAAATTTTAATATTATATAAACATAATCCACATCGATCATTTTATTATTTCATCTTTTTAAGAATTAATACAACGTAATTGAAAATTTTCTTTTAAAAAAAACGAAACTGCTACAATTGTATTTAAGAAAAAGAAGTCTTGTACAGGGTTAATATATAACTCAGCGGAAACAAATTGTTTCTCTTTGTAATCGCTAAATCGTTATAAATGCTGCCAAAATGAATTTTATTGTGCTGCCGCCAGTGATTTTGTCCTGGGTGAAAAATGTTTACACGTTTTAAAATAATTACATTAATAGATGCTGTTGCCAGTGGAAGTAGTAATTTAGTTAAGCCCTGATTGCCTTGGGATATGTAGATGTAGCTATAGCGGGAAGGTCGATTATGAGCTTCAATTTAAAAAAGAACTGTTCTTTATTTTTTTTAAATAAAACTTATTTATATTATTATATTTTAATGTAGTTAAACACTAGCACGCTTTTTTCATATTTTACGCACTTTGAAATTTCGTTGCGTAGCGGGATAATAATTGGCATGTTTCAAGGTTTTAATAAAAATTATACTAACATTTTTCATATTTCTGTTACAGGCCTTTACTCATAAAGGAATAGAAATGAAGATTTTGAAAGTCACAGGTTAGGTTATGATTTTATGTACAAAAATTGTTTTATATTTAGATACTAGACATGTTCGAATATTTCAATAAGCACAAATAGCACGCTCATTTATAAGTGTTATTTAATTTGTAAAAAGTTTGGAATTCAAAATTTCTTCTATTTATTAATAAAAAGAAGTTTTTTCTAAAATCTAAAATAGAAAAATGTAAATTTTATGCATGTGAAAATTGAAAAAAAGCAATCTCTATTTTACTAGGTACACAATTTTTGAGATATAAAAATTCGTCCAACTTTTTTATAAATATAAATACTCTTAAAATTGTATTCTTAGATATAAGCGAAGCAGTAAATTATTTTTATTGCACTCACACATAATTGTGCTGAAATAGATAGTGGTCCGCGACCAGGAAATATTCATATATTTTTACCTACCTACGTCGACGTCGACAAATTTAGAATTAATATTATATACAATAATAATTATTATAATGACTCTTAATATAGTCACTACTGTTCGAATATACTTATTTTACAAATAAGTGTGAAAATTAAAATAAAATTGAGATAAAATGAAAAGTCTAAATTGTCATAAAATACGTGGGCGAAACTAACTCTTTATATAAAGCCGATGAGTGTGTGATATTAAGCTGTTATTTTTTCTTTTTGATATTACGTAACTACTTTTTTCTCTTAAATTAGATGACAGCCTGTAGTCATTATTTTTGTGGAATGTTAACATTGTTGGCATTCAAAATCGATTTAAATTGTTAAAATAGACGCAATAGACGCAATTTTTTTATCTTACGTTTACGTTATAAAAGATTACTTATTTTGCAATTATTTCATTAAATGAGTTTCATCTACATTCAATTGGTAAATATTAGGTACGTATTTAATTAAACTGCGACAATCCTCGTAGCGAAAAGCTTTAAGTTCAGATGATAAAATACTAAATACCTACAAAGTCAGCAATTTTATTCAAAATTAGAATTTTTCATTCTTTTTTTTTAATTAGAATTTAAAATTTATTAATTAAATTCGTTTTAAAAATGTCTTATAATACAATAGTTTTCATTTGAAATAATTACTCAAAATATTCAAATTAAAGCTTAAGTCGAAATATCGCATTTGAATGACGCGAATTAATCGTAGGTGCAGGATTTATCTCGTAATAACAATCGTAACGTGTCCGATCGTAAAACACTGTTCTATCAGTGATAATAAATCGTTCTCGTGTGATATATTAAGAAAATATGTTGAAGTTTTTCTTTGTTTATAATCTGTTGTTATGTTTCCATTTACGTGGGCGCCGCGTGCCGCCGGTTGCGTAACGGGCGAGCTATCACATTGTACGTACATTTATTGCGAATGCTAGAAGTGGAGTAATTCTGTGTGTTTTTACAGCTGCATTTCGGTATAGGCAAAACTGGGTGTAGCTCTAACTGTTTTCCGACGATAAACAGACGGCCGCTGTTGCCGACTCGCTGAAAACATCCTTTTACGTCATCACTCCGTTATGGTTTCAGCCGCGAATTATTCTAGGCTGTCTTAAAAGACAATACCTTCTTGTTATGATAGCTTTTATGTGTACGAATATATCATTATTAGTAGCTGTTATGACGCTTGTATTTATGATCATGTTAACGATGGAAGCTTATAAACCCACATTAGATTTTCGATCACTATTAAATTCAACAAGAATGTCATTAATTTAAATTTACAGTTTTTAATTTAATTATACTGTCATCAGTCAGGTACGTTTAATAAAATGTGCGTTACGCATTTAATGTTGCCGGCGATTCATTCATCGACTTACAAAGTCAATTGAGATCCGAATTTAGCCTAGCGCAGAAAGCCAAATCTATATTGTGTTGTGCAACGGGCATCCCGCCTCTGAACTGCTGTCTATCATTCCGATTAACGATATATGAAATGTAAGTAATTTATCATTATAGAAGATGTGCATTCTGACGGCCTCCATATTTTGACTCAAGTATGCCTTTTTGGTTAAAGATTTAATCTTCCTTTGAGTTTATTTTGATTGTGAAGCTGTCAAAATATTTACCAAGGAATATAGGTCAGACGGCAATCTTTTATTTTAATCTGAAATTATTTAAAGACACATATCGCTGCGTATAAGTGTTCATGGTGAAGATGCTGTTTTTACTTGTGTAGCTCAGCGACAAGTCTAGCAGCGGGCATTGCGCGGAACGAGGTCACTCGCCTGTTGTTTTCGAGATTTGTCCCACAAATCATATTTAGCTTAACGTTGTGAACTGACGAGACTATTGTTATTTGTCTTCAAGAAAAATTAATGAAAGTGTAGCATACAGCTGATAAATGGAAAAAAATCTTTATATCTATAATATCCGTGATATTTAGTTCAATCATTATGATAAAAAATACCTGCTCATTTATTATATACGTATCGTTGATGTTCCAAATCAGTTGACCAACTTAAGTAGAGTTTGTAAGTTGTCATAATTTTTGAAAACTATTAGTAGTCAAATTGGAGTTTCTATTGAGAAGATGTAATTCTATGGACTGAATGGATAGACCATTCACTTTCATTTGCGAAATATAGTGAAATTATTTTAATCACTTTTCGCATTTTATTCGTACTAATGTAGTTCACGTAAGCAATTTATTGTACTCTGATATCAATTGTATATCGAACGCTTTGCGTAATCGATTTATCAAAAGCTCCCGTGTACTAACAATATACAAATGAAACGGAACTTCCATTAGGTACGAGTACATCCTTAACCTCTAAAATGACTAGTGACTGGGTGAGTGGGATATGGTAATGGCAAGTAATAAACAAGTGTATCTAGATAGTGGGCGGGCGCCCACGTGGTCAGTGCCGCGTGCACACGTGACGTAACCCATACAGCCTTCCACTAACCGTTTGCTTTGCGGAACAAGTGTGATTGTGTTTTTGTTACTGACCTAGCCTTTGTTTCGAGTAGGTGACAGTTCCCGCTTTACCGATTAGATATTGGTTGTACAAAATAATTTGTATGAAATGGTATTTCACAACAATATCGTTTTCTTTGTCTCATTTTGTAATGCAGAAAACTGTCAGTGACCAGAGTCTTCTTTTGACCGCAGGCTATTGCACTATTAAAGGAAGCTTATCAATATACCTATTATTTTTAATTCTTTATTGTTTACTAGATGTCAAGAGCTTTGTTATAAAAATAAATTCTTAAAGGCTGCTTTAATGCACGATATAATAATGTTATTAATGAGTGTACTACAGAAGAATCAGTACTACATTGATCTCAAGCGGCGCGTGCGCCTATTTCGACGTTGACATTTTGATTGACGTGCTTGATGGTTCACACATTATGATTGGCTGCAATGTTTTTTTAGATCTTTTTTACTAATATAAATTTTTCTTTACGTTGTTTAAAACCCTTTGCGTATGTTTTAATCTTTAAATTCAAATGTTTAAAAAATAGCAGATGGTCGAAGCAACTTCATTTGCACTGAATAAATAATTATTTTGAATGGTTAATTTCCTTAATAAATTGGTTCTTCGTAAAAACTTTCATTTAATATTTCATCCTCTTCAAGTCTTATTTTTAGGACATAATATAGCTTGTATCGTTCTACAACTATTATACCGATTGATAACTAGGTAAATCATAATTTATCAACCTTATTAAGAACAAGAACGTAGGTATTTACAATCTATAATATAATTATCTATTAAAATCAACGCATAATAAATGAGGGACCGATGATGTTGGAGCTGTGCAACGTATGATATGCAGACTGCGGCGCCATTTAACAATCTTATAAAAGGACATTACCGGTTCAGTGTTTTAAGTTGCCATTTAAGTAAATATATCACAATTATTGTTAACATGGAATTATCATTCCAGCGTAGGAATTGAGGCCTCCGGTATAATAAGAATACAATCGTATAGTTAAGTAATGTCATTTTACTGCGTTAAGTATTAACACTGGGATTCAACGGTTAGGATATCTGAAATTTATAATATACTTTAGTATCTACTTTAGAAAGAAAAATCTGAAAGAATTATATGAACGAGACCGCTTAGAAAAGGCGAAAAATAGATTTGGCATCGATAAAAGCATTGCATATATTTAGGTAAGTGAATAGAAGGCCATTCCGTAGACGTGGATTCGATTCTATTCTTAAAAATGTTCCGACTAGTATGTTTCTAGACTTTCAAATAGAATACCTAATAATTTAGTAACGCGATTGATAAATATAGTTGGTCTAATCAGCCATTGATGAATAATATCGATACTCGATGATTAAAATATAACTTGAGTGGGAAGTCAGCAACAAGTGACAAATCAGCGCCACGTAACACGTCTGCGTACGTAAGATATCGCGAAATGTAATTATGGACACAAACATGTGAATGATCATTATAAACGATTGAATAAAATTGTAGTAGATCATTGCTTGACTGGATTAAATTCATATTAAAATGAAAAGAATAATATTCTTTACAAAATATTTTCTTAGGTAAGTAATCAGTTTTGTTGATTTCAAAGTATTCCATCTTGGTTGCAAAACTTTTTTAAGGTGAAATTCAGCGTGAACACTATAAATTACTGTTTTATTACCTATTACTAATTATGATATTATTGGGGGCGTCGAGGGCTAACAATAGGGGCGGCGAAATTTTATGGAGTTCTTTGGTAGGGACGAACGACCTTTTTTCTTTGGAAAAATGGCAGTTTCAAGATTTTCAACCTTCCGTTGAGTAAGGGGGCGTCACACAGAATTTTTGCCCGGGGTGCCAGTGACCCTAACGCCGGCACAGGATTTACCTGTTGTTATTCTTACAAACAACTCATAATTTATAAGTTTTGGAATGACTTATAAAATTATAAAAAAAATAACTTTTATACAATATTTAAAGATTCCAATATCAATTGGCAAAGATTAAGTACATCAGCTGCTATCATAATCAACACTAACTTTGCAGTGAGTCAGCGGCCGTACGCACGTGCGCCAGTTTGTTTACAAAATTGTAATCTGTAACATTTTAAGAAGTGTAACATATGATTTATGTCTTACTGGTCTTGTGTAACAACTGCCAAGGCCAGTTGCATTCATCCTTCGCGTTATAAACGACCATAAGAACTTCATTTGAATATACATGCATACAGTCTATTTCTTATTCTCAAATGTTGGTTCATCAACAAATATTTCATTTCTGAAAGACAATGATTTCAAGTGTTCCACGAATATTCTGATGTTGTTTACATTGCAATGATGGAAAAGAAACGTAATTAATGTGACTAAAGGATGGATCGATCTCTTAAATGTGTTTTCTGTATAACAAGAAACACCAAGCATTTAGATAACCTTCAGTGCATCAACATAAATAGAGCATGAAGAACGTTATGTCTTAATCATATAGTATTTGTTATTGGGTATGGTAAGAATTTGTTTACATAAATTTTAATTTTATAACATATAACTCACACATGATTTATTTATTTCCGACCGTATATACGCGTTTACTGCGAGTTAAAATTATTACGTAATTCGTATATTTTGCTCGTCCATAAAAATAATAATAAACATCTATAATGTTTTTGCAAATTATATTTTGTTTCAACACAACTATCAAAGCTGTTAAATATTCGTACAATAATATGCTATTCGGACAAAGGGTTTATATTATGTGGTATAAGGCTTATCGAATGATTGTATGTCTAGTAATCGTAGATATAAACAAGTTAAACTGTTTTTAACAGAGATATAAGGATAACTCATAACTTTAACATTAATTCTCATCAACTTATCCTGACGTTTGAAAGATAACAAGATAAAGAAGATATATTATCGTTTTGTTATAAAAATGGTTTTATAAGTAGCAATCCTACTTATAAAACCAATGTTTTTAACTTTTTAATTTAGCAGAACTCATGTGTACGCTCGATTAATTTATTCATACACTAAACCGTAAAAATTAATGCTATTTTGCATTTCATCCCTAGAATACCTACATCAGAGTTCAAAGATGTTGACATTGTATGTATCTACAATCTATCTTATTAAAATTGAATATAAAGAGCTGTAATGTATAAAACTTTTTCCGAAATTTTAACTACATAAGAATGAAAAAATAATCGTATGAATGGCTGAATGCAATCACACATTTTAAAGAGTAGTTTAAACTAACAGTAAGTGCCTAAAAATGATTGAATTAGAGGAAGTTGTTTGGGGAAATAATTCAAATTAAAATCTTATAAGAAAATGCTACAGGATGAGCAGCTTCTACGCCCTAGCATAACAAAGCGTAGGCAACCATACTTTTCTCTCTTTGGCTTACTGATTGCCTTCGGTGATCAGCATCTGTCTGCCGGTGCGGGTTGTTTAGTCACTTACAAAAACGTTATAGGGTTTATGACAAACTAGTAACACGTAAAGTAATTTCACCCAAGAATGTACACTGTTTGACTGTCGTCATAAAAAGTTATCATATAAAATATTAATAAATATAGTAAAACTTATTATATTTTATAATGTTATACAGTGCGTAAGGTTTCTGTTAGCCCATTGAAGCTATTAAATTCCGACAAATGAGAGCGGTTCATTGGACCGCTTCACTCAGACACACCTATCGCTATCAAAATTGCGTTACTTCCGATACGGACGCTCTACTATTCGTTTCTATTTGATGTCGCTTAACGATCGCTGTAATTAAATTTTATAAAAGATGAAGCAAAGATGAATTTTAATGGAAAATAATAATGTTGAAAATATTTCAGAAAGCCGTTCGTCGTGCGGCGGAGGCGGTGGGTCGGAGGGGTCTGAGGGCCGCGCGTCTTGGCGCGTGACGCTGGACCACGACCTAGTAGAGACTTTGAGTGCGATATACCCCGAGTGGTTCAAGCAGCCCCGACGCGAGCGCAGTCGCGCACCTTCACCCTCGCACTCGCCCGCCTCGCCGCGAACCCCGGCGACCCCCACTGAAGAAGACACCTTCAGGTAATATTAGTTTTAAACAGTTGAACAATTCTTTGTAAATCTGCAGATTTTTACTTAGTTTGTCTATTCTAATATTATAAAGAGGAAATATTTGTTTGTTTGTTTGTATTGAATAGGCTCCGAAACTACTTGACCGATTTGAAAAATTCTTTCACTGTTGGGAAGCTACGCTATCTCCAGTGAACATAGGGCTATATTAAATCTTCAAAAAGTCGGGGATTACCGTGCGAAGCCGGGCCGGTCTGCTAGTTTTTAATAAAGCGGTATTGTCCTAGCGTTGAATAACTTATTTCAAGAGAATTCATAGAATATTTTTTAGGTTTATTAATAGTCCCTATAATTGCAATGAAAAGTAAAAATGTTTTCTAACAAAAATGAAACTGGGACAAAATTCACGAATTCTAAAATTACTTTTGGAGTTTTAGTCACAAAAATAGAGAAGCTGGATATAAAGATGGCGATATTGTTACAGTTCGGGTGCGGAGGAGATGGCCGGTCGTCAGGCGAGCGGCAGCGGCGCGAGCGAGCCGGCGAGCTCGCCGCCGCGGGTCTCGCCTCCCAAGGTTGTGGTGGATGACAGCCCGCTGCAGCCGGCCATGGGCAAACACAAGGAATGTAAGTATTGAGCGTAGGAGAAAGGCCGGCCCGATAACTAGCAATACCTCGCAAATGGTCACCGCTGATATTAACAGCTAGTTGTCCATTTTAAATTAATCAAAAATTAAATTTCCCAATAAAATTTTAATATTACATGTTGTTGTTCACTCGTTATATGATTAGTAATCTGATTTCAAGTTTTGTGGAAATATCCGCTCAGATATGTTAATATCATATTTATCAATGGCGGTAATTTGCATTTTATGTTATTCGATTAAGGGACTAATTTTTTGTAAAGTAACGTAAACGGCGTCCGTGCAAAAATATCAGTAGCTGGTTATGTTCATGCAGTAATTATCAATTTATGCGATATTCGCATCAGAATGCGGCGCGCAACGCTCGCATCCGGCCGCACTTGCGTCTGCGCCTGTCTGCGCGTGCATCGCCAATAAACAAGCCGCCCCGCCGTCAGCATCTCGTACACATTACACCGTGTATATTAAAACGCGCGTAATCGAATGACTAAATTGCCATCCTGTTCTTAATATATTTTCTTACACTCGCCTAACGTCAGTTTTACGAAAGGTAATAAAAATGATCATAACATACATCATCAGAGTACAAGAAAAACATAGCCGATATACCTATTCCTACGACATCGTTAAATGTTTAAAAAATATATTTTGATAGCGGCCCACGCCTTTAGTAGTTAAACCTGGCAATGTATCTACCTATTGACGTTATGTTTTCGTTCGAAAGACTGAAATATCGAAAAGAACAAGTTTAAAAGGAAATCGGCGCGAATGTTAACGCCCAGTAACCCACAATATTCGGCCCACTGGTAGTGAATGTTTCGTCTGTAATACGGTCGCGGCATAACACTAGTTTCCTTGTGCAGTGTTTATTTATATTGGAACATTGCCAACGTTGTCCGCCCGTCTCTCTGCTCTTTGCTCGTCTACAGCAAACAAGAATATAGTTCTGTATGCGCCCACGCCCATGTGCCATCTCTATCAATATTATCGTAATGTATCGATCGACGTATCGATCATGCCGACGCACCGTCCACATCGCTCACTATGTTACGTCAAAGTTCGTCACCTAGCGTCACGGCACCTTATTATTTACGTTCCCTATATTCAAACAATTCTTATATGAAAATGGTAGTGGCCATAATTTTGATAGTATTTATTTTAGTTTCTGTTTGCGTGACGTGATTTACATGTCAAACAGGGAAAATAAATTATTTATAACGTTTACTTTATTGAGGAAAATAGTGCATGATATAAAACGTTAATTATACGAGTTGTTTTGTATCAGTTTAATTTGTTTTGTTTTTCAGCGTTAAAAGTCAAGTTGATGATGCGGCGTCCGGTCCATCAGCTAGTGGACCAGGGAATCATGCCACGTAAGTTTTTAAGTTTCTCGTCTATTATTAACAGCATATGGTCATAAAAGTACTATAATAGAACAATATTACTAATCAACTAATCATGTAAATGACGAGTCTTGGTTAGGCGCCCAAACGCCTGCGCAGCGCCCGTCGCAGCTCGTGCGTGGGCGAAGGAATTTTATTTACGGGCTAAATGCCGCGGCTAATGAGATTTTCTAACCGATTGGCAAAGAAATCAACATTTTTGTTATTATAAAGTACGAGAAAATAAAAGCTAATTCACGGAATGTTTTTTAAAGTATTAACAATTTTCTCATTTACAGCATTGAAAACGCCGCCTGCGTATTTTAAACAAAGAATGCAATTAGAGAGAGCGAAAACGGGAGATTTACTTAAAGCAAAAATCCAGAGTCGCCCGGATCGTCAAGAGCTGGAAAGAAGACATATATTAGAACAGGTATGTATGATTTTAAATACTCTTCTATTTAGAATTATTATTAATATTTTGAATTTTTTAAATTAAAATTATAATTTTCTTGTTTCAGGAAAGTCATGTGGATCCGAGTTTAGCGGAGAAGCAAAGAATGCTAAAGAAGGCACGATTGGCAGATCAATTAAATGATCAATTATCACATCGACCTGGCCCACTCGAGCTCATCAAGAAGAATATACTACACACAGAAGAAAATATTGAAACAGCCGTAAAAAGCGGAATTCTAGCTTTCAAGGCGACAAGCGAGGGTTCATCCGGTCGTCCTCAGCACCCGTCTTCGTATTGCGGTCCTACGGAGGAAGTTTCACCTTCGCCATCGCCGCCGTCTACACTTTCGCCGGTCAGTAGTACATCATCTTCACAGCATCCTGCGCCCGGTAAAGACCCCACAAAACGGAAGAAGACAAAACAGAGCAAGCAATTGAAGTCACGTTTTAAATTTCACGAATACAAAGGTCCACCGAACGCTCAAAAAGCGTCGTCGCCTCCGGGCTCCGTGGAGACGCCTTATGAGTTGCTGCTCCAGCAGCAGCAGCTGCTCCTGCAACTGATGCTGCCCGCGTCGCCGGCGCCGTCCTCCGCCGCGTCCGTGGCCTCCGACTCGTCGGACGCGCTGCCCGCCCCGCCGCCCCCGCCGCTGCCCCCGGCCTCCTCCTCCCTACCCACCATCTCTTTGGCTCGTTTCGAAGACATGAAAGTGTCGGATCTGCGCGCCGAGTGCAAGAGGCGCAATCTCCGCGTGTCCGGTCCCAAGCCTCAGCTCATCGACCGCCTGCGTCCGTACTTCTTGGAGATGCAAGAGGAAGTCCCGAGGTCTCCCGTGTCCGTCGCTTCGCCAGAATCGAAGTCTGAGTCTGAACCGTCCGAGGACATAGTTCAATCTCAGCGTCGAGTGATAGAGGAGCTCGAGCGCCGGCTCGAGGAGTCTAAGCAGCAGCTCGAGGCAGTTCGACGTGAAGCCACCGGTGCGGCCGCTAGCGACCAGAGTCGAAGGCTTCTACAAGCTCATCTATGTGTCTCGCAATTACGTACGAAACTAGATGCATTACAACAGCACCCCGCACCTCCCCCGCCACCGCCGCGCTATGTTATTGCGGCTCCCGATACGACTCCGGATAGATTTCTCCGCCTATTTACTGTTACTCCGCCGACAGCTACTGGCGAAGTGAACGCTGATGCCGCATCCTCTAAGTCGGGTAATTCGGCTTATATTTTAAATGGCGTAAAAGTTGTCCCAATTGCTATCCTTCCGACAACACACTACGAGCCCGAGCATGCGGCTCCCGCGCCTCCTCCGCCGCCACCACCGCCGCCACCGTTGCCGCCCATAGCGCATACTCCCGTAGCCACCTCCATACATGACAGTGCTGAAGATAGCCAGATTATGGACGACGTTTTGGAAATACTTGTAGAAAATGGAGAGCTTCCTGCATCAGCAGTCGGAGATGTAACTCCAAATCGATCTCTCGATGCCGGATATCTCACGGCTAGTTCGAGTGAATTTACACCAACCGACGTACTTAGTGATGACATACTTGGAGATTCTCACGTCCGAAATTCACTCGCCGCGGACGAGTTACAGAGAGAACTTAATGATATCGAGAACGAAATTATGAGTCAAGCCGACTTGAATTCCGTCAACAGTCGATGTGATGTCGATCACACGGTTACCGATATCGATTCTGACTTAAACGTTGATCTCTTGGCAAATAACGAGTTTAATGCTAACTTCGGTAGCTCCGATTCGACGTCAGACAATCATGACGATTTCTTCGGTAGATTGCTCGCGGGCGATACCGATGATACTCACGCCGCGATGGACATCGACGACGAAGTGCCGGAGAGAATGAGCATGACTCCACTCACAAATGGAGACATCTTAGATCACACGCGCACCGGTTTCGAGGATATGAACGATTTATCACTGCCGTCTTTTCAAAACGAGGACACGCGTCACCATTTCGAGGAGAGGCCGTGCGAGTTCGACTTCAAAGATTTCGATTTGAGCTCGAACATGAACGTGGACAGCGACGCGTACGACTACATGCACTCTGAGCTGATCCCGAACCTGTTCGGTCGCGGCCACATGCCGCAGTGCGACCCCGTGCTGGGCGGCGTCTTAGCGCGCCCGGCGCCGCGCCCCGCCCTCAAGCACTACTCCTGGGAAAAGATCGACTTCGACGGCACTTGACCCGTGCTCGCCTGCCTGTCGCATTGAAGTGCCGCTCTCTAGCTGCACATTCGCACAGATTTAACATTTATACAAACGGTTTCAACGGCCTGTGTGCGTACCGGATTGTGCTAAAATAATACGGAATACAATCAACTCGCTCCTACCACCACCTATTGCCGAATAAAAACATATCCTATAAGATGATTTTGTAAAACCGACTGCTGTGTGAATGTAGCGTAATACGTACGCGATGTAATTATGATCTCCCAATGCCGCATGTTGTCGTAAGTCAGAGGATTCCTCGTCTAAGTGATTATTCAAATTATCGTGCTCTCGATGTCGCCGACGAAACCCCGGCGACGTTTAGTTTAGGTAATAAAAGTAGTGTAATTGACAAGCTACCGGGTAGCGAATAACGTAAAACGAGCTAGTCTAGTGCAGTGACACGTTCTTCCAGGATGGTGACTTAGTAAGGACTAGACTAAAAATTTAGGTTTATTTTATGAAACACATAGTGTTTGAAGTGATGAGAGGACTGGACAGAGAACATTTGGTACTTAATATACGATTGTTTGTATTGCTAGTGGTTTAATTAGTTAAGTGATTTGTGTTTTATTTATTAGTGAGTGTTAAGCGTCAGTCACCAACACGTGCGCAGTGACATACTTGGCTCACATATTTATTATAAATCCATTTATTTACTGAGGCATATCTACTTATGTATATAATGAAAGTTAATAATAATACTCAACATAGTTGTGGAAAACTGCATTCCGCCCGATGACTAAAACTTAGGGAAAAAATTATCATAAGGGATGATGTGTGCTTATGAGATGGTTTAATCATCAAAACTACGTGATGATGTTTTGAAACACAATATGATGTAACATATTAACGACTATCTCTTCTGCATGCTTTGCTAATTTCCCAAATCAGTAAATGACATTCCAGTCTTGTTGAATTGCATATTATTGTACATGGGCTTACCCCAAATTTCATGCATGCGGATTCGAAAATGAACATGTCAGTACAATGATTACTGTGAAAAGAGAGACATATAATGCAAATTCACAAGCCATCGTCATGGGTGGGACCAGCTCGGGAACAATATTAGATATGAATCATTTAGTTAAAGTAGGGAGCCAGCTCCACACATACAAAAAATTATGCAGGCATTCCTAATTCATTGTTTATAAATTGTACCTACAACTTCCACTTATTGTTTAAGTTTATAGACCCTTCATAAGTTAGTGTGGTGTAAATGATTCAGTAAAATGTTCTTTTATTAATTTGTTTAATATTTATTTTAATCTTAAAAAAAATTATTATAAATATTGTATGAACGTAACATTCTTGAAAAAGTATCATTCCAGTATATTGTCTAAAGCTTAGGATAGGTGCACCTTTATCGATAGTAATTACTCGTGAACAATGTCAGGAATGTTTGCATAGGATTTTGTTGTATTATTTATTTGTAAACCCTTATTAGAGTACCTACATTTTCCTACTTCAATTTCGATCAAATACATCAATTAGTCTTGCGTGTTAGTAAATTATCGTATTCTTCAGCTTCTTTTTAATCTAGATAAAAAGATAATTTAATTCGTGAATCGGAATTGAATATGCCATTATTTGCATTTATATTTTTAATAATAAAAACCGATAACAACGAATGCGGCTTCGCTGCCTCAATGTGCCAATGTTAAAAACTTTCAAACTAAAAAAAAATATATTTTCCATGTAAGTAGTTTATTTTTATAATGATAGGTTTCTTTCGCCAGTGGTATGAATGTCTGTTGGTGGTAATATGTGATAGTACTTTAAGAAATAATGTCATTTTGAAGTACATTCACATATGGTATGGTGCTATACATTTGTAAGTAATTGTATTTAAAACGTGTATGAGTTATATATTCAAATCATTACAAAAATACGAAGTTGACAGCCATTAAAAAGCTAAACAGCAAAAATATTATGATACAAAAGTTACAGCTTGAAAATTGTAACAACAAAAACCTTTCCAAAGTAACAACTATAGTCATTCAAACTTTTGTTTAATCGCTTTACTAAAATTAAGTAATATTCCATTATCTAAGTGAATTAAAACTTAATATAAATATTTATTAAATGTAATTGCTCATCAAAATTGTACCTATCCATGTAACAAAATATTATTCTTTCATAAAATATATAATTAAGCAAGAAGTTTAAAAAAATCTAACAAAACTTCCGTTAATTAAGTGTGTTTTTGTTTTATAAATTTTGGAGGGTTAGTTTAAATTTGTATTTAACCTGAAGATATTAAGTGAGATTAAAGTTTTGATATATGTGTATGTAATCTATCTGCATATTTGTTATTGTTGTAATTATTGTAGGAGAGTTTTAACATTTGTTTTCTAATAGTTTATATTCCGAAGTGATATACCGTGCTGAATTTGAATAATTTTAGCAGTTAAAATTTAAAATAGTAAATAATAGTGTAACTGGCTTCGTTATATTGCTTGTATTAACTGTTCATACTGCATACATTTATGTAATCATTTTCATTAAACATTTTGTATCCATTATGTTTAACAAACTAAATATTAGTCAATTGACAGTGACCCAATATTAATAGTCATAGGATATGATTATCTTGATTAGTAATGCTGTACATTTTAATAATTTTTTACCTTGCCGTATAATGAAGCCTTGTAAATAATTACCAAGCCTTTACTAGTATTAAGGAATTGTTGAAAAAAAGTTTTGACATAAATGTTGTTTTATTTATTTTTTCTTTTTAAAGTGAGACTACCTATCCAAATTATTGCCACTTTATTGCTTTAATATTAATAGATAGTCAATAGTGTTTAAAAGTTACCTGGAGTCCTGGAGAGTTTACCGGTTTGAAAAATTGAAACTGTCTTCACCACTCTCGTTGTTCTTCTGGAAAAATTGCGCCTAAAAGATTTAATTACTTAATTATAAATGAACTAGAATAAATTGAGAAAAAAAATTCTTCAGACATATTAATTAAGGTTAATAACTTTTTGTCTAACAGTAGATATATTTAAATACATTTGAAAAATAAATTCCAGGAAGCAATAGTGAAACGCTAAAAGCGTAACAGAGGACATTTTTGGTAGGTTTTATGTTAAAAAAAGACAGTCCTAAAAAGGACGCTCCTAAAAACTCCCATAGAGCCCCAGACACCTTAAAAACTAAAACATGTCCTGAGAAACCAGGGTGTTTGGCGACCCTACATTATGGGAGCGTAAAATTTCAGTGTTGTGGTTTGTGAATTTTGTCGTGATATCTACTTATAAATATAAGTATTAACTTATATATATTTTTAAAGTCTTAATTTATTTAGTTTGCTAAGTAAATTAATAAGATAATCTTTGTTAAAAATTAACTGCAGTACCGCGTCTTAGACAAGGTAGGATGTGTTTGACATTTATATTCCGTGCTGACATCGCAATTACTACAAACCAGCCCCTATCAACTGTAGAACAAAAATCGTGCCGTATTCCATCCTTTTCTTTTGTATAGGGGTATTGTTCTATCTCAGTCTAACCGAATGTTATATGTAAATACGCACACTAATGAACTGTTTAAAATTAACGAAATCGCGAAACGCCATTCATAAATAATTCAAGTTTTGTATCTTTCTTAAACAAAATGGCGATCTTAATCTGTCTGTGATACAAATTCTTTAATTTTCTTTCTTTTTGTCCCTTTTATAGTGTTTTCAGTTTTTTTTATTTATATTCTCTTTTAATGTTATATTTTAATTAATACAGAGA
>DVXP01000478.1:0-20223 GCA_018235645.1 Junonia grisea | reverse complement strand
TTATAAAAAAAATATCTCTCAAAAGTTTAAGGTCCTCATGTGGTAGTGAATACGATGTCGGGGGTTTAATAAATTTTCAAATTTACACTTGTCAATTATTTTGCGTTTATATATTTTTCTGTTCATGTAAAAGTATGATGTTTTAGGTGAAAATATTGCGAAATTTAGTTCATTTAATATTGCCGTTAAATATTTGGAACTCGACTTGTTATCAAAGCGTGTTCGTGGCACTTCCACTTAACGTTCACATGACGAATAATAAAGTGATGTACAACATAGTAATTTACAAGTTTTAAATCAAATTAATTCATAGTACGTTATTTAATTAAATTGGAAACTTGTTTTAGGACAATTTTAATTCAATTAACGATTGCCGCTATTTTTCGTATCTCCTACATATCCTCATGTTATACGTAGGTATATTATTAAAAACAGCTGAAATGGTTATAAATGTTGAGAAATGTTTTAATAATAATGAGCTTAATATAAGAACCTATTTCTAAAAAAAAACAAAATAAAAAACAAGCCGAATCTAGCACTAAAACGAAATAAAAAAGACAACACTAATAAAAACCCATGCCATGCAAATGGAAAAAAAAATGATAAAAAAAACGTCAATATAGAAATCGGCATCTGTCACTCCATGCGATTCCCTTTGGAAGCCTAAACCTCAAAGCGGTGGCTGCGGGTAAATAATCAAATGAGGGCCTTTTATCGCCACGAAGCCGACCTGTAGCACCCGCTTGGGAAGATTGCGGTCGTCTTCTTCGGTAATTTGAGTTCGATATGTAGGCCGCTCGAACACAGGGGGATTATCGTTCACGTCCTTCACGTGAATCACCACAGTCGTGTAGTTCTCTTTGAGGTTGTCCGATGCAGCCAATTTCAGCTCGTACTGTTCTCGCACAATATGACACAGAGATTACAATTAGTATAAACTGAGCGACCAAAAGAAATCCTTTATTTAACTTCATTCATTAAGAACCAAATCGCAAAGATATAAGACAACCGTAATTAAAACTCTGATGACTTCGGAGATAATCATAATTAAGATTAACGAAGTTATTTAAAAAGTTGACACGAGGAAAATTGACTGAAAGTAATGTTGGGGAGTTTTTAAAGTTTATTAACTTATACAAAATTGCTCGGCGAAATTTGTTAAGCTATAAATACGTAAGAATATACAGTAAGATATTGGTGAATTGGGACGATAAAATCTTATAATATCGGCGTTAGATTTTAACAATTGAGAGGCGGTATTTGCGGTTGCGACCCGGCAAGTTATTGGCGTCATCTGTCCGTGTCGCT
This sequence comes from Junonia grisea, assembly GCA_018235645.1. NCBI lineage: Eukaryota > Metazoa > Arthropoda > Insecta > Lepidoptera > Nymphalidae > Junonia > Junonia grisea. The sequence goes on along the minus strand of DVXP01000478.1, from coordinate 18,915 downwards.
CCGTTATTTCCTCGGAAGGGAGATGTTTGTTTCAAAAGTCATTCCGCTAACATTAAACGACTTAAAGTATTCTAATTTCTATTTAGATATTGAGGCTGAAGTTATTTTCATTTCATTGCGATTTAATTAAAACTTGGTTTTATGTATGAACAAAAAAGTGAGATTAGTATTCTTTCATTGAATAACTCACACGAAACGAGTTTATTTTATGTTGTGGTATTCTGTATTTTCTTCTATTCACGATAACCAAGTAATAGTGTTTATCATAAATCTGTAAATAGAGGGTAAATTAAATTACTCGCCTCATGATGAGTACATGTCTGCTAACAGCATCAAAGCTTTATCGAGTTTCAACCTGATTATTTATTATTATACAAATAATGTTACATTTTTGTACAAAACATTTGTTTTTATTTTATTTTTCATCTATCTCGTAAGAGATATTAAAAGTCTCATTTATAAAATATATTCTGTTATATATTTTAAATCGGCTAAAAACGGAAATGAGTTTGTAAAATAAACCGGTTTACATCCATTTAAGCTTTGCAAGGCTCTACAATTTAATAGCGATCCAGCCTTCGGCAGTCGCCACGCCGGCTTGCTTAAATGGGTATTAAAGATTAAATTATTTATCTCGAGAAAAGTTCGATGAATCTTCCTCGAGGGCAACAAAGACCTATGATATCTCGACAATATAACCAAGGCGGGAACCCGCTAGATCTCCGGAGGATTACTCGCCAACTGTTGTTTCAAGCGCTTAAAATATTTTACGTTATACTTTATAGGTTATTATTCATTGTTAAATGTTCGTTTCTAAATAATATTTAGGGGAAAAACTTTTTGTACCGTACAAAATGTACGTTAAATTTACTTTTATATTTTGTTTTATGCAACTAATTTTAACGCTACATCGAAGTTAGCAGTTTTGTTCAGACCATTTAAATTTTAACAGGCTGGCACTTTTATGCTTGCAACGCAGGGTTAGTATTGCACGCGTACAGAGTATTTTGTACAAGTGCCAACGCTTCATAGCTACGACGATAGTCATTTGTAAGCGGGTGACCTACGCCCTTGGTCCATTTCGCTGAAATAATGGTATCGAGCCCGGCCAAAGTGTCAAGCCACAGGCCTTCGCTGTGTAAAAGCTATGATTTAGTGAATAGTCCGCTTATTTACTTATTTTTCCTATTTACACTATACAGAATCACAATCGAAGTACACTGACGGTGGAAACATTTTAGATGTGTGTATCTTTTATATACGTATATTCCGAATTTTCAAATCTATTACATCACAATAATACTTATAATGTTCGTACAACATGTTAATTCAGATATATTTCACAGTTTATTATTTTGTAGTAACAACGAAGTATTTTTATAAATATCAATTTCTCGTTATTCCATTATGTGGCAATTTTAAACTTCATTTACTGGTATTATAAACCGAAATTTGGTAAAACATTATTTCGTTGTTACATTGAGTGGCCGTTATTACAACCTGAATAACAGTCATTAACATTACTGAAATATAACATAATATGCATATAATTTATGGTAATAACCGCAAATTAATATAATTTTAATTATTATCCTTTGCAACGGTTCAATTACCTCCTCATAAATACATAATGTCAATTAAAATAAACATTAACAATATCGTGAAAATGCATACTATGTCCCATAAATTGTTAGAATATTATTTCTGAATGGAGTATGTAATACTTTCTCCACTATAAATGCATGTTCTGCTTTTGATAAAACACCTTAGTCTTAACAAAAAAACTAACTATAAGGTTAACTAAAGTAGAAGGCTTTGAACAATATATGTAGAGAGTATACGAGTATTAAACAAACGACGAAAATAGAAAAAGAAACGAGTTTTGCCCCTTTGTTTCATTTTAAAATTTTTCTAAGGATTTTCAATTCGGGAGAGTTCTGAACACATCACTTACTATCTGTTACGAAATTGTCACTTTCATAGTGCTTAGTCAGCGTTCGGAAGACGTCTTACCCGTTTCCTTGTTTCATAGTCGAGCGCGCCCGCCACATAGATGGCGCCAGTCATGTTCTTCACAGCAAACGCACCCCCTATGTTCCCGCTCGTAATCTCGTATCGAATACGCGACGCTGCAACAAGAAAATCAAATTTAATTAAATGTGAATAGAACGAGTATTAGTTATTTTGCATTTTTGTACTTTTTTTTCTAAGACAATGTTGATGGTTTGGATCTTTCATTTGAAATTGAAGAACGCACTTTTGTTGTATAGTATAATTTATTAGTTCTTCTTGTTTGAAATAATTGTTTACACAAATTTTATAAATACTCGTAGCTATGAGCAGAATATGCATATAAAAATTTGTATAAGCACATTTGCAGTATAAACGATAAGCACCCTTTGTCCTCGCAAAGGTTACTTGCAACTTAAACCTAAGTTAAATAGCACTTTTATTATATCAAAGAACTTGATAAAAGTCTTCCTACGCAGTAAATCTAAAAGGAGTCTTATAATAAACCTTTCAATAACGCTAAAACTTCACGCTTCAACTCTCAAATGTGAGTAAGAAATATAGAAGCGATTTATCTAACCGACTAAAGTGCGACCATGATCGAGTGCCGGAAAGAAATATTGAAAATTTCTCCATAAAATATGGAAATCGTTATCGGTATCAATGTAATTTAAAAGTACAAACCAATTTCAATTAGGTATATGGAACAACAATAAAAGATATTTTTTTTTCATTTCTACCTTTTCATTGTACAATAGGTATGACAGTACCTATTAATAAAGCCAGGAAAAAGCTATTTGGACAACTTTTTGATAGTTGAAATATGTTACAATTAATAACATTTTATGTGCGCCAATTTACAGACAACCGCAAATAAATCATACATTTTTAAAAATATTGCAGTTCGTAAAATTTATACATATACATATTTAAAATAAGCTTTATCCGACGCGAACGAACGACGTTAAAAATTAAATTATAGTCTTGACTATGATACCCTCTTCATTTTCATGTTGGAATATACCTATGTAACATTTTTTAATAAAATTCACCCAAAATATTGTAAAGGACGTCTTTATAAACGAAATATGTGTAGCTAATATACATTTTTAATATAAAATTATTATTATACCATACATTTTATACTATCTTAAATTCTCAAAGGTTCCGCTTTGTGGAAATTATTATTTGATTGATCAGTCGAGTAAGTTAAATCAAACTTTCAACTATCTCTGGATTACGAAGTATGATGGTGTTTGCGAGAGTGTTTGAGTTCTGCGGATTTAATGTGAAGTTTCGGAATTAACATACAGGTGGATTTAGCGTTTAAATTCTGGTCTGTACCCTTAGATAGATAAAGTAAACAATATTAAGAAAATTAGAAATACGATGTTGTGGACCTACTATTTTAATATTGTTGTTTTAATTTCAGTTTAATATATTTAATATCACTTTATTAAATAACTAATCCTATCCTCTAGTAAAGAAAACAGCCCTCTGCTCATGAGGCAGATAACAAACACATTATGTATGTTTTAAATTACTATTCATCGTATTAATTGCCAAGTTCAACTTTTGTCGTTGTGAATAAATATAATTACTTCACCCGCGTCGTTTTAGGTTAATTCAAATTAAACGTATTCTACGTAATGAATTTCATATCAGAAGGCAACGCGACGCGTATGGCGTGCAATAACGTTAATATTATTATGTGTACGCAATTCGTTTAGTGGAGTACAACACGGCATTCGTTGGTGTAACGTCACGTAATAACGTCGCGTCGCCCTACGAGTATAATATCACTTGCTATATTATATTGATATCCATATTTCATTCTCACGCTTTGAGTACCTGGTAATTTGCCTAAACCGTGATGCACACCAAAGTACGTTCAAGTTTTGAAAATTTTAACATCAACAATAATCATGGCAGTAATTGTATAACTTTTATATCTATGAAAAAATTGGTTGAAAAATTAGAGCAATCTTTGATAAGAAATTGCAAAAAAAATCCGGGAAACTGAATTCGAGGTAAATATGGTCTAAATCTAACGTATGTTAACGTCTTAGCTTTCCATTACTTTGTTACTTCTAAACTTCGTTTAAAACTAATCACTTAACTTGCATTGCATTAAAGTGAAAATACCTTTAACTGTTTCGAACGAAATTCTACAAGATAGGTTAAATGCCCGACGTAGATACATCTGCCAACTCGGAGCGACGAGGCAGGTTAAGTTCAAAATCCTTTTCTTTATTAGTGGAGAACGTTCACTGTATTGTTTTTATTACTTTTGTGTGTATCAATTATCATTATATTCATTTTCATCGTTTGTCATATGGATGAATTTGCCAATAACGATACAAAGAAATTCTTACAAATAACATCAACCTGTATATCATACCGAATGTAGGCGAAGGTTATGGATGCTCTCGATTAGTGATATTGATGATCTCGGTCGCTATAGCGACCGAGATAGAGATATCTACGGCATAGTCTAGTATCGTATTGAGTGACTGAGTGCACTCTTATGCCCAGACAGCTTAATGACCAGGCTAATGGTTGACTAGCAGGCCCCTTTGTTATAGTCCCCTGCCAATAGCCATCAGTTTTTCTATAGATGAGAGTATGAGTGAACATTAATATACCTATTAGCTTTGATTATTTAGATAACGTTGAAATTTTCACAGAAATTAAAATGATTAATTAATGCAGAAAAACAGCGCTACAGATGAAACTAAATATTGAAACAGTAAATGTAATTTTAAATGTTTATTTTGATTTAATTTAAATTTTCAATAAACTGATAAAAATATGTGTATAATAAGATTTTTAATTCGAGACAATAACATTTCCAGTGTTGCAGGTTTTTATTCCCAAATATATAGTGATGTAGTAGAATCACGACTTAACAATAAAAGTTAGTCGAGTCGAGTACATTTTTTTGTTCAATATCAAATTGCTTTTATATAAATAAAAATTTGTAACTAACGGTAATTGGACAGACGACATATACGGTAATCAAATATCCAAACTTCAACCAAGTAGAGAGGTACGTCGTCTGAAATACCAACATTTTCAAAATAAAAGTCGTAAAAAAATTATTTAAAGAAGGCTTGAAGCAAGTGAGGCCTGAAAATTGATGACAGTATGTCAACAGTGCGTCAACCAATAAATTTCAAAGACAAAATGTTTCAAACTCGACCACATCATAGATGAATGTGTAGATTCATTCGTTATAAATGTAACTGATTCTGATTCCGATTCTTAATATACCAAATCAGACATAATATAAACAACAGTTATTAAAAAAAACGTATAAAATTATTTATATTTCTGGTGTTAATTCCTCTGGATCTTTTTATAATTTTTGTCCAGCTTTTTTAATAATGATGTAGTGACAAATTGTAACATGACGGTCAGGTCCATATTTCTAAGAACGTACGTATACGTTTCATTTAATACGGTATGTGTTCAATATTAACAATAAAAGTTTTGAAATCTAATAAAAGAAAGCACGACTAAATGTCTAAATCTATCGATTGCCGAACATCACTATTTTAGCTAGTCACTCGTTTTTGTATAAGTGACAGTTGACACTTGTCATTTTAGTGATTCGAATTATTAATCGTACCATAGAAAAATAAAGTAAATAAGAATAAACGGAGGTCAAAGCACTTTGGAAAGTCAGTGATTGTATTAAATTGATAAAATAAACTCAATATTAGAATTAATCAAACAATATTACTATAAATATTAAATCCAATTTTTATTCACACATAATAATTAAAAACTAGAAAAAGAGAAGATTCCTAGGTAATATCGGCGTCTGGCTTTAATTACCATTTATAAAAGTGAATGAATGTGAGCCATAAATTGAATGGTAGAGTTATCAAAATATACGGTTTTTCTTCCAATGAATGGAGCATTCAATAATGCTGTGGCGGTGGACCGCGGTAAATCACAGATTAGATCGTTATTTAGGCCGGCACATCTCAATTTTTCTTTCATGGGTAGTTTTAATACCTAACATTAAAAGAAAGTTATGTCTAAAAGATTTTCTATTCAGAATACCCTTTTAAATATTATTGAAGCAGAAAATAACTTGTAATTTTAATTAGTCTAGAAGCTTTTTTTAAATAATCACGAAAACACTAAAAATAATGGTCTTTTATTAAAATTTAAATAGATTATTTTATATCACTTAACTGATTAATATTTTCTCGTACCTATTTAAAGACGTCTTTTTAACCGATTTCAAAATAGGAGGTTTTTTAATTCCACTGTTACATATGTATGTATAGATTTTTATTTTGTGTTTGCGGATAACTTCGTCGTTTGTAGATTTTGATGATTCTGTTTTATTGGAAAGGAAATATACCAAGAGTAGTCCCATGATAAGCAGACCAGGATCTGATGATAGTATCCTAGAGAAATCAAGTGGAACTTCTAAAAATCGTAAGGTCGACTAGTGCAATTGTTTATTTTTAATTATTTACTATTTTAAACCAAGATCCGGAGTTTATCTGATGATGCAGCCTAACAGCAATCGAGGAAACTCTTTGATGATTTACCGCAGTTACCTATGTTTGTGGTAACGGGTTGATTGTAAATTAAATGTATAAAAAATAACTTAGAACGTAAACATTCGAAGTCAGTTATTTTTCTTTGAGAAATTACTTGTCAAATTCCAAATTATCCATTCTTTAAAACTCTAACTTAATCAAACAGATACGAAACTTTGATATGTGAGAAAACATCTCTAAACAAGTTATTAGAAATTAAATTTCCGTAGTCAGAAGGTTCTAACGTGAGTTTGTTAGGGTACAGAAATGTAATTGATAGAAAACCCGGCGAATTCAATTTATTCATACTTTTTTTATAAATGCGTTACTCCAAAGTAATTTGATGCCCAATTTCAATTTAGTTAATGGAGTGAAAATAGCATTATGAATTCATACACATTTTATGATTCACTCTAGCTTTATATTTATATTGTATAGCAGTCAGGAAAATAGAATTATTTAGTTATTCAGAACGCATGAAACTAATGCAATCATTTTCGGCTATTGTAATAAAATAAACTCATTATAATATATTCCAACCCAACGCTTTTATCATAGTAGGTATATTGTAAATTTGTTTATTTAAATTAAATTGGCGATTCCGTTATGAAAAGGTTTATAAATGGAGTATTAGTATGGCAAAGTTTTCAATAATCGTTGATGTGATTAATGTGTTAAAGGATAGGATGGGCTTTCACAATAATAGCATATTGCTTGTTGATCCTCAGACGGCTAGCCTTAACGTAGTTACTGTAAGCCATGCATATTTTAACTCAACGACGTTGGCTTAATAATTGCTACTTATAAATAATGAAAAGATATAAAATTTATAATATTTTCTACAACTAGTTAGCCTGAAGACTACTTCAAGTTTACAAATATTTCAAAATAAAAACTAGCGTAGTAATTCTAGCCCTTCTTAAGTATAAAGAATATAAAAATTTTGAGCTAAGTTAAGAGCCAGGGGCTTACAGTTCTTTTTATATGGTGACACTATTGCAGCCAACTCTTTGTGCCATGAATATTGAAGACATGATAAATAAAATCCTTAAAAGTCATTCTTATTTGTGATAAAAATTTAAGAATAAATAAGAAAAATAGAAAGGAAAATGTCGCATTTTCTAAAGTTGTTTGAAAGGCGTCATTTTGAAGAAAGAAAATTGTTACAAAAAGAGATGATCATGATAAAGCTAGCTTTTTTTACAATGAAGCATTTGGTTGAATGAAGATGTTATGCGCAATCTGACGCCGTGTCGCGTCGTCTCCAGGGCCCTCTCATTTGCTTATAGAAAATGGAGTAGGAATGTCGCAATAACAGCACTTCACAATCTAACACACGCCCGACAGCAGCCAACAATCGCTCATCTCGACACAGATAAACTATGAGTGTCAACCGCGTACTGTGATGTACCTTAATATGTAAAATGTAGAATCTAATGTAAAATTCAAGAATTTTTCCGTAATAACCCCAGAGACAAAATTGAAATTGTAAAACTTTTAGAGAGTAAAGATACTAAAGATAAGCAAATAATTACAATCCCAAATGTAGCGCAAAAAAATTGCAATACACATAAATCAGAAGTAATGAATTTTGGTATATGTGAATCCGCAAAATCATAGCATTAAAGTAACGAATGTGTTTTGGGGAGAAAATTTCCGAGAGACTTTTCTAAACATTTATCATATCCACGGAAAAAACCTTCATTATGGGCGCCTCGTTTTTAATTACCGAGTAAGAGGGAATCATTTTTGTGTGCCTCATTTTATCGTACTATGTATATGAATAGTTAAATGGACGGCTTTACTACATCGCACATGATCAACCTTCATTATAACTTCATGAAAGAGATTACATACCACATTCAGTTTATACACGTCAACTATTCCGACAAAAAAGTCCGAACTGTATTCAAAAAGGGTACATCGTATCATGATTTACGTGACAAACGAAAAAATATTAAATAAGAAGGAAATCTTTAAAAGAGCAAAACCGGCGCTTTTGGATTGACTCCTTGTTATAGGCAAGGGATAAATCCCAAGTTAATTCGTCGAATAAATTGGAAGACGAATAGTGTTAGGCTCGAATCTGTAAAAGTCGGGATATAATCTATCACAATTTATCCTAGTCCAAGTAGACAATAAAAGATTGTCTTCGGTTCATTAAGTATGGACGCGACGAACTAGCCTTAATAACTACGGGTCGTTAACATTATTGATTTTTAATCTCCATAAATTCCAGCATACACCTATTTTATTAGTAAAATTGCTTTACTTTTGAGGTTAAGTTTTTTTTATGCAAAAATAAACTACTGTTCGAAAATAAAAGCCAGTGTTTGAAACTAATCCCTAGTATTATTCGTTGGAGCAATGCCAAGGGCGAAAACTAATGATTTCATTTTAGAATAACTCGAATGTTTGGTTAGAATAAACAAAGCCTCATAGTTCCTCACCTAGCCTCTTTACTACAAAAAAGGTAAAATACTTTCCTGTACAAAGTAATGAAAAGTTAATAATTGCGAAATATTTTCAAGGCTGTTAGATTTCAGGTTTATCTTGTTTGATCATCGCCGAGTCCATTTTAATTACTTTTGACTTATCGTCGTATGTATCTCACATTTCTAACATTTATTTTTAAAATATCTATCAGTTTAATAACATAATATTTTATCAAGAATTAATAGAGTTTACTATCCGATACATAGATTAGAATTTTATCTATACTTGTTACTAGTCTTACTAATATTATAAAGGCGGAAGTTTGTGAGTTTGTTTGAAAGTTTTGATGTTTGTTGCACTTTCATGGCAAAACTTCTGAACTGATTTGACTGACTAGAAATGTTATCACGGCTTACATCTAGTAGGTATATATAAGCTACATCTATTCCCGAAAAATTGAAAGTCCCTGGAATACATTCATATTAATAATTCATACACGAAAATTGTGCAATAATGAGTACCCGTGATTATAACTGTTTTAAATTCAATTACGTCGAACTAAATTTATATAAATGTGCTACTCAACTTTACCCACACCTTCGCGCCAAGATTGATTTCCCTTTAAATTCCCAGCCCACGTTTCAACCACTCAGGGATTAGATTTAAAAGTTCTGTTCCTAGCTGATCAGTCGCTTACGAATAAATCACTACAAGATAAATATCAATTTCCTAAATGGAAATTTATCTTGGATTAATTAATAATGTTTTAGCAAGGGACCGATAAGATTAAGTAGTTTCGATATTATATATTCCGTCGGTAAGTGGATTAATCTTTCAATTTTAAGAATTACGAGTAGCTCTACATTATTTGAAATTCTTTTTAAAACTGCACCGTACCGTACCGTACCTTAACGTGATGACGACTAACATAGTAAATACTAATAACAAAACGAACTGTGACCCATGTAAATCAATGAAGCTAATCAATAGTAAATTTCGATACAACAATTTAAATAGTAAAATATATTCCTAAAAGGCCGTGTCATTTTTTAAGATTTCGATAAATTTAACTTTATTATTTTAAAAATAAATATTAAAAGGAATACCTACATGCAATTTTAACAAAATATGATTTATATTTCTTTTCGAAGATTTGATACATTTTTCATTAAAGTAAAAGTCGTTCCTTGATTTTAGTATGAAATTATATTAGAAAATATTACACCTACATTAAGTAGTCGTTACAAGGCTAAAAGATTTAAATCGAGGGATAATAATCTAAAAAAGGGAATTTTAGTTAAAAAATAATGTTCATCAAGTTTAGTATTGGTTTAGTATTATCAAAGAAACTAGACTTCGTTTTGTACTTCAGTAGGTAATAATAGTATAACAGTAATAGCATACAAAATATCCAATATTTAGGTATATAGTTCACTCAACTCCGGTAACGTTAATTTATTTTAAGTGCCTTTGACTGAAGTATTGCTTCAAAATTTTAATTTCCGGTTCCAATTCCTTTGTAATTATAACATACCTACATATACTTGTAATTAGATACATAACGTTTCGCGATGAAAAAGTAATGATTTAAATATTCCCCTATCAGCGTAACTTGTTTTATTTTTAACATACATAATAAAAAAATCCGGTTAGTTTAGAAAGGTATGAACGTGCCTATTCGTTATTTACTACTAAGCAGTGGTAACTAATTAATAAAATTGAATGGCTCTGTTGTCTGTATATCTAGGTTTCGCTACAGGTTATTGAATATTATAAAATAATATGTTTTACTTAAAAGAATCATTTATTCCTATGTATGAAATTTATTTTATATTTATTTATGTATGAATATTTAATTGTATGCACGTAATATATTAGAAATTTTATGAAAATGCCGTTTTCAATATAACCATATAATATAATAATTATTTATTAGTAGATAAAATATATCTGTTTGATTTTGACGCCAAAGCCGCTGAACAGCCGTATTAATGGATTTTTGTATAGGACCTCGGCAAAAGCCATAGGTTACTTTTTAGGTATATATAGGTAGCATGTTTATTGAGGAAACTTTAAGGGCTATAAAACATCACTCTACGACCAGCGAGAGCGGAACAGTAACCATAAACATCAACCAATCACATCAATTTTATTATGTTCTAAGAACTTTATGTTCTATTTTTCTTACATGTAAAACAAATTGAATTGAACATTTACCATATCACACATTCTAAACGGTTTTCCCTATCCCTAGCATAATAATATAATAGTGGTTAAATAAACTGAACTGAAATATAGAATTAGCGTGTCTTGTGTAAGCATGGGTCATGTTATCGGGTGATCAGATGCCAATGTCGGAGACGTTGATACATTATGCATGAGAATACTCTTCCCCCACTTTGGTACAAAGGACAGCGCTAGTGCTCTAGACTATCTGTAATAAATACTAAGTGCTTACCTACTTACTTTATTTTCAATTAATTTTGCATATATAGATAGATACCCTTTGATATTAATGACCAAGTAAAAATTCGATTAATTTTAATTATTACGCAGAAGGGCTCCGCTAAATATAAGTACAGGAAACCTCCTCTGCTATTAAGGAAAAGGTTTAAAACTAAGCTTTGGGCGCTTTAACGTGATGTGACGTTTATTTAGTACTTTTCTGTCTAGCATATTTTCTGTAACAAAATGAACCTTTAATTTGAAATGAAAAGTTCATTTTAATCGTTGCAATGAAGGTGTAAACAAAACAAGATTTGTGATTGTTTTGTAAACAAGGGTCATGATGTCGAGTGATCAGATTCGGTGTCAATGTCGAAGACTTCGATGCATTATGCATGATAACGCTTTTCCCTTACATTCGTACTAAGGACAGCCGCAGCGCTTCACGATTTATTTTCCTACTAGGTATTGTCCACATATACGCATTCGTTGATTTTTTTCGTCCATCGTCCTTAATTTTATAGTTAATTTGTTCAGTATATTATTGTATCTGGGCTTTTAATTTTACCTCTGCATAATTTCGTGACAATCAATTCAGTGGTTATGACGTGAAAGAGTAATAAACTAAAACAAATAAACTATAAATAAGGTATTTCATAAAAAAATACACTCTAAACTCTATTCTTAAAACGAAAAATAATGGTTCCACAGCCTATCGTTTTTGCTCTTGACATGATATTGGGGCAATATTTGTAAAATAATAATTATTACATGAAAATAAAACAGTAGCAGCAGCAGGAAAGGCATAAATATGCTGCTAGTTTCAAAACGAAAAAAGGAGAACTTGAAAGCATACAAGTAAAAAGAAAGGAAGAAATGGGGGAGTCAGATTTCCGGCTTCTTCACTCACCATACAAAACGGAAACATTGCAGTTAATACACTTTGCTATATTCACTGAGAGTTTGGGACTTTCTCGGTCAAGCCAGCCCGTAGACTAGATACAGTCTGTATAGGCTAGGTCTTTTATCCGTCACGAATATACATAATTATTTGGAAAAAAATTGTATGACGCCTAGGGCGTATTGAAAAGAATATTAAAGTCTACCGAAAAATCTTGCGTCTTTTTTTTATGGGATAGGACGGCAAACGAGCTGACAGATAACCTGATGGAAAGTAAATGCTGTCATGCTGTCGTCATTTTACGCCGGTTTTCGGTGAGGCCATGGTATCACTCCGGTCGAGCCGGCCCATTCGTGCAATGCATGGTTCTTTCTATTTCTAGGCATGTATGTATGTATACATAATTATTTTTTACCTTTCGCGAAAAATTCTCTTAAGCCTAGAACATTAGGGATAAATGTTAGCCAAACAATAGTTTCTTGTGTGCGGACCAAAAAACAGTACGTAAATTTGTATTACATCGATTTAATTAAATACGAATTAATAAAATCTCTAAGCTTACATTCTTTGTTAACCTTCCAATAACATTCAAAAGAACACTTTACGACGTTACAGAGCATGAGATTGTGTTACTTTAATTAATTCCTCTAGTGTTCATATGATATTTTTAAGTAAATTAAGTCTAAAATGTTTCTATTTTAAAATATACATTTAAAACAGAGCATTAAAGAGTATTTACTTTATTTCAAATACCTCTAATTACTTGCATTAAGGTAAATTGTAAAATTCTTTACATTTCGAGATTTTTAAAGTATCTCAATTTAAAAGATATGTGAGTACCATTCGAGTTTTTCGCTCGTAAGCGCCAAGGACTCTACGTTAATCTTAACTGGTTTCACGGCGACATTTAATTGTACTCTAAATACTTCAAGCGATTTGAGGACTCGTGTTCGTTTGTTTGTTGTGGGCTCAAGTATGTTACAGATATATTAAAGGTATATAACTTTATATACATGTTATAGTATTGTAGGTAAATACAATCCTGATTAGTTTATTGATACATTTTAAAATGATTGTATTAAATTAATTCTATTCCAAACTAAGAAATGCGTTAATATGATTTTTTTCAACAAAAATACATTTAGATTTCTTTAGAAAAAGTGCTAAGTTAACAAATAAAAAGAAAGCATTAATTAACATTGACAGGACCCATGGAAAAGAAAAAAGGAAGAATTTTCCTTTTTAATAAATTAAATATTAAAAGGTCAACTCATAAATCTCGAGAGATAGTGCACAGAAGCCTATTTAAATTCAAGCCAGAAGTGTGAAGGAAGGCCCGGGTGATTTATGTGGGCTCTGGATGCTTCGTTATTCAAAAGTTTAAATATGAGCTGGCGGCCTGGCGGGTCGCACCGTCTGCTGCGGAGTCAGTGGCTCGGCCTTCGGGCGGGTCGGCTAATGAGCCGTGCGGTGCCGATCCGCCGACGTACGGGTCTCATTACGTTACAACGTCCCAGCGAATATGTGCTATTACTTTTTATCTATTCGTGCTCCACATTTCTTCTACCTACAACGCAATCTTCGCATGAAACAGTTTACCTTTTTATTTCGATGAAACGTTCGAGCCCCTCCGGTTTTGTATACGCACACATAAATTAAGCACGGAGTTGGTCTTTTGAGTGGAAACAAAAAGGTTCTGTATTCATTCGTGCGATTACACTATGAGATTCCACATATTACAAAGACATTGAATTACATCGTTTGTTATTTAATGTATAGAAGTTTTTGAAATTGAGAAACGAAATACTAAAGTTTGGCGATATAAACTGCTAAGCGATGGGAAATTTGTATGTACACTGGAAACGAGGGGAGTGCGCAAAGATTTGTCTTTGTGAATAATTCAACACTTCGAAAGTGTAAAGGCGTGTGCACAAACAAGGTAATATTCGATTAATATTTATATTTAGTTTCTACCCGCAAAAGCAATCCCGGTAAACACACTCATTCCCTTGTAAACGACACCGAACCTCGCCGTACTACATAACGCACTCACTTGATTACATCGTTTCATATTGTGATATTATACAAAACTATCCCGAAAGGAATATAAACGTGCAGAAATAATATGCATGATTATCTCATTTGTGCATAGTCCCTAGACAGGTTGTGTGAATCATGGAAATTAACATTACAGAATTGCTTTACTCTCCTCGCTACACAGCAATTTTGTGGAAAAACTATCGCTTTGTATAAACGGGAATTTAAATACCTACGAGTAAACTAAATGCAAATAATTGCTTAGAGAATTGAGTAATGACTACGAGTAGATACAGCGTATATTATATGTAAATATACCTCGTGTATTTTAATACTAACAAATCAGCAATATATCTATGTAGGTATACAATGTTAACAGTGTATAAAATTTACATGTAATAAAATTATTATGATTGGTCGTACAAAAATTGTGGAAACGGTACTGATACGATATTATAATTCTTTTTTATTCGTGGAAAGAATGCGTTCCCAGGAGATAGTCAAATATTGTATTTTCATATCCATCATCTCCACGAACGCAGTGGGTGCGTACTAAAAATACACACACCCGTATATAAGATTTTCATTTTTCTGTTTTGAGAACTTATCTCTTCATCAAAATTTTATTGAAACAGATACAAAAAACACATTATAGGAAATAAATATTTACAATGGAGTAAAAATTATTACATAATAACCTTAAAGTTTTTTGCTCTTTCATATCTATGTATTTTATATTTCTTTTATGGATGACGATAAAATTGTTATAACTTTTACGTAAAAGGCGGATGAAATATCACGATAAAAGGGCATTCTTCACCCGCGATTATCGCAAAATATTAAAATCTAACCAGTCTCATAGCTGCACCTAAGGCCAAGTCTTAATAAGAAACATTACTGGTAAAAATACTCGTAATACGAATCTTAGTTAGCTACGTTGCTTTCTGAGCGAACTGATGCCACAGAATTACTTACACCGAAGAAAAAATCGAAGTTTTAATTTATTGCCAAGCACGAGACAAATTTTTAGCACAATCTTAACTAAGTCAGCTTAACATCCAATTGGGTATACATAGTTGTTTCAAGCCTGAGTTGGCGAAGAAAATATCGTTTAGATTTGTGTTCTATCTGGTAATACGCAAACATTACAGAAACTTGTTAATTATCTATATTTAAAGCGATGAATGTACTTACATTGCGAGTGATGCGTGCATTGCGACGAGCTAACACGACTAACGACATGTGGTGTAAGCCGCGTTTCATGCCTATTGCACTGAATTCCAGCCGCGGAAATAATCATGGACCACTTCCATGAATTATCTCCCTGACCGATACGGGATTCCCATTTCGTAAAATAGCATCGTGTACGTTTGAATGACATATTTCGCCAACGTTACCACGTTAAACGCACATATGGTTCTATTATTGGAATAGCACACTTCTAAAATTTAATTGTTTATTAGATTGGAATATAAGATAGATATTTTTTTCATTTCTGATGAAGAAATAGAGATATAACACAATTATGATTTATTTTTTAAAGTCAATTAGTTACTTTTTTGTATTACAATAATGTATTTTTATTCGCTATACATGTTTAATTTATAATCACGTAAAATATAATATTTTCATATAAGAAGAAATAGTATTTTTATAGTAAGACCTGGAATGGTGTTATAAAACTTCTATGATTTCTTAAATAAATAAGTCTAAAAGGAATCCATACATCAAACATTAAATGAGAAAAATAGGCAAAGGAAACTTCTAAAACAAAGCCAATAAAAAAAAGAAACGAAGTGAATTTATAAGGGACAAAGGTTTTCTGAAATAGTAACTGACTAGAAAAATCTTGATTGCCTCTCACAACATTCATAATAAAAGTGTAGAAGAAAGAAAGTAAGTATACCTATTTATGGAAAAACTAAAATTCTGTAAATTATAATAAATATATGCATATATTCTTACTTTTATATATATTTACATATGTAATTAATTTACTAGGTTCTAAAACCTAGTGAAATAATTACATATAGAGTAGTGATAATAATTACTTGTTAGTATAATACTAGTACTCATCTAAAACCGCGATTGATTGACTGACATTGTTGAAAGCGTTAATCATGGGAATTAACCATCGGAAGTAACTTTGTTTTAAATAACTAGCCTAAATATAGACAAAACATATAATTTATTGATAAGTTACTATAACAAATCACACTCAACGGAAGTTAAACAGTATCCTACAATATCAATCAATCGGGAGAGAGTAAATAAACGCGCATAATAAAAAATAATATAATAAATATAACAAAAACATCCCAGCAATTAAGATAAAAAGTCTTGATATAGAAACGTAGTAAAATTATAATTGTACACTAGTTATTATTAACGTATATATGTATAATTAGTAATACGTTCACGTATGAAATAAAATATATTTTTTCAAAAAGATTCAGAGTGTCACGAGAATACATTTTTTTGGATTTATTAAACTCAACGTCGTGACGTAAAGGAGAAATTATTACCATCTTATTGCCGACGACGCATAAATTAAATGACAATGCCACATTTTTTATTTGTTAGGAAAACTTTTCTAACTCACCGCTTACGTGACCAAACATAAAGGTATTATAGCTTTATGCTTAAAGCGCATTGCAAGTGCATTTTAAACACTTTGAAAAATAAATACGAGAAATTGCTTGAGAGGATTTCTTCTCAAGAAAACGTGCATTTGTTATGTGATTTTCTTACAAATTGTACCCGATGCGCGATGCCGTATCGACGCGATATTATCTTTTAAAGTTGAATAGATAAAGGAATGGGATATAAAAAAATGTAAAAGTTATCACTACGCTTTCTAGTTTATTATTTGTTACAGATATAATAAACGTGATAAATGAGAAACATAAGAAGTAACGATTGTTTTTATTAGTGTTTTGAGTTTCTTTAAAAATATAAATAAGAAAAACGTCTATTTTAAATATTATTTAATACATTACTTCATTATTCTGAGAATTTAATATTTAATATCGCTCCTATAAAAATGGCAAGAAACCTTTTCATCAATTATGGGAAATTTATTCATTGAGGCCTTTATTCTCGAAGGAATAAAAATAAACAATGGCTCCTAACTGTGGTTAAACTGAATATATTTTTATAATACGCGTTAGCTATCGTAATACATAATTGAATAATTTAAACTGTTTATCGTTTATTTTGTATTTGTATCTGCTCTTTCTGGTAATATACAACTATTCGACAAGTACAAGATTTTTTAGAAAATCCATACGTATCACATACGTATTACATATACGTATACGGATATACATATACGTATAAAAATTTATTGCTGGAATAAAGTATAAGGTTTTAATTAAACATTCCCACCTGCAATTTTTGACAGAAAAAAAATACATGATTTTAACGAAGACTGTACGTTTAAATTTTGGTAAAAGACATGTCGGAAATGCCCGAATTCATTGAAGTAACCAAATGAAAAAATAAATTTTACGCCGATACAGTACACGAGCAGTGCTCTGTTTGTGAAATTGGTTAATAAAGTTAACAGTGGAGATGAATGGTTACGAATTGAATTTTAAGTAACTTTATATTAAATTCAAAAATATAATAGTAATTTACGAACTTGACATAACTTTAATTTACGAATATGAATAGTCCCTGATTTATAATTAAGAAATATAATAATAAGGGATTTGGTATCATTGGTCTGAATTGTGGGTAAATAAATTAAAGAAAAATTATAGATTTAAAAATAATTGTAAAGTAATAATATTATTTGTAAGAGATTGCAAACATTTATTTGAAATTCTTTTAAGGAGAGGGATTTAAATATATACAAATTGGCCAAGAGATGAAGGTTATGTAGGTGCATTAATTAGGTTACATTTTATCTCACAGGTAACCACGTGCCGCAGCAAATATTTTAATAAATGGATGTTTAATGATGGAAAGTTGCATTTCGCTTTATTTAAGTCCGCCACGAGCAATTAGTTTTAATATAAACGTGATTGAAATGAGCATGGTGCGCGGGTTTAATCGACTGATGTACATTCAGTATATTACGTTTAATTTCGCATCACCATACGATTATCATTGTTAACAGTTACAAATTTTAAGCGTGATGGTATAATAAGAGTCGAGAACATCCATTTAATAAGAGTTGTTGGGGCGGATATATTAAAATTCAAATGTAAAGTATTCATTCGTGATTTTCTTTAGTTCCTGCAATATTCATATATATTTTCACACTCGATATTTGAGCCATTACCATACTTTTTAATTAAGTATTTTCATTTAGAAAATTAACTGGTAAGAAGCCTTCTTTGTGTAATTTTCAATTAATATTGAAAATACCGGGAAAATACCTTCCGACATGAAAATGTATTTCATGATTCAATGGGAAAACTCATGAATAGATTGCTATATCAAATTGCTTATTTTATTATTTTGTGTTATTCCACACGTGGGGAAATAATATTAAACTTAAATATCAAATCAAAAATT
>DVXP01000477.1:0-20235 GCA_018235645.1 Junonia grisea | reverse complement strand
TTCTAGTCTAAATGGTTACTGGCTTGCCCTCTGGGTTGCGGAGGTCAGACGGCAATCGCTCTGCGTAAAAATCAGTATCCTGTCAAAAACTTAGTCTAGAATAAAGCAGACCCTGGTTAAGTCCGGAAAAAATGGTAGGAAGACGAAGAACTGACTGATTAATAAATAACCTATCCAAACCATGTTTAGGCTTTGTTCGGACTATTTAGTAGATGATTTATGTGAAGTTTGCATTGGACGACAGTGTTGGCGCAGTGGCCACTGCAACTGACTGAAGCGCTAACGGTCGCGGGTTCGATCCCCGCTCATGACAGACATCTGTATTGGCATTATGGACGTCTGCCGTGGTCTGGGTGTTCGTGTTTGTGTTGTGTGTTATCCGGTGCCCCGACACAAGATCCAATGATCTTTCTGGGGGGCCGTTGAGTGAATTACATAGTGCAATGACATGGAGATCGCCGACGTTGCAGTCCTACAAAATTTTGATTAAGATGAAACTGTTAGTTTAGCAATAAGAAATTATTTCGTAAGATGTTTGTTCCGAGCCAATGTTAATGATTAAAACGTAATTAGTGTGTATCATTTATCTATTTATTTATAAAATTACTTGGAGCAGTTTTTCATTTGTTACACTTTGTTAATAGGGATTTTGCTGTCATATTGCAACTTTTTTTACTGCATACATAGCAAAGCACATACTGCGCCGCAGTTATTGAAAAACAGTTGTAAGTAGTGTAAAAGACTCAGTAGTACCAGCTTGAAGCCAAACATGAATTATTTATTATGGAACTAAAATTTTTCGTCTCTCTTCACACATAGGAAGGACACTATTTACTAGATACTACTAGATATTAATATGAATCGCTTCAAAAACGGCGAATACATGGATTTGTAAAATATAACAATAATATTTAATAAAAATGCAAATTATCGACAGTTACATATTAGTTAACCCTTTCACTTGAAACAATGAATATAAAGCTTGTAAAAATATTACGTTTGTTTGCCTTACCTGTCCCGTGCTCGGGCGATGGGTTTTTCAGTTTCTTCAGTTGTATTAGCCTCTGTGGATTCTTTGGTTACTTCAGCACTGTCGGCTTTGTAGTCTGAAAAATGATTGAATTATAAAAAAAAAACTTGTGGCCGTTCTGTTGTCGACTTAGTCAAGTAACCTTTTTAGGCATGACATTCATTTTCTTTCATAGCATTTTGACTGATAGTATTATTACATAGGTATCGATGTCGTTGTACAAATATGTTTTTTATTAAATAAATAATAAATTGAACGTATTTTATGAAAATTTTAAATAAAATAATTGTGAAGCCTTCCTTAACTTTAACTATAACTTTTGCGCTGAAGCCGAACAAAATCCATTCGTCGAGTTTTAGGAGTAAATGGTTCGTTCAAGTAATACGTAACGCAGTTTGGGGAAAAGGGGAGGGTTTTGTAAAACGTTACGGTGCGTTATGGGGCCGGGAGGGGTATAACCACAACGCGTTATGTAACGACATAATTGTGATTTTTAGATGAAAATGGACTCGAAAATGATTTTAGTATTATTTTAATTATTTTAGAAATTTTGATAAAATGTTAGTTAACGTCTAGGGGGAGGGGTACAGAACAACGTTACGGTGCGTTACATATGGGGGAGGGGCGGTCTAAAATCTTCAAAAATTGCGTTACGTAATACTAGAACGACCCCAAATGCGTGTTTAGGAGTTTTCAATTTTTGAACAAAAATAGTTAAAACTTTGTAAAAATAGTAAAAATAGTAAAAACTTTGAACTAAATGGTTGCCCAGGCATTAAATATCTAACCTAGAGAATCTTTATAAATATCTGCAAGCTCCTTTTCAATTCTCGCTTCTTCATCATCTTTTTGAGCGTCGTTTTTTGTAAGTTTTACTGGTTCAATCTGAAATTGTATTATTTAAATATAATATTATTTTTCTAAAGAAAAACATACACTTCCATCACTAAAGACTAAATATGAATATGAATGAGACTGATTAATTAATTCTAACAATACCACTTTGGCAATTTTTCGTTCATGGACGAAATCGCGTTTGGGAACGTCAATTAATCACGTGAGGCTCAAAAGGGGGGAAACATCACAAAACATCACAAGGGGGAGGGGGGGTCTCGTTAAACATCACGCGTATTAAATTTATTTACTTTTTGTCAAAAAGCGCTATTTTGAACCGGAATTTTGAACGGCGCAAAACCTTTAACAATTGATAGTAATACTACAAACTGTTTCAAATTTCGGCTCCTTCCAAAAAAATACACGTGAATCACCGGGTCCCAAATATTACCAGGGAGTAGGGAGGGGGGCAAAATATGAGAAAAACAAACCTCACGTGATTAATGGACGGCCCATTTGACAATCAAAATTTTACGGGTTTCGAATTTTCCCACGAAATCCTAATTCCATTTCTACAGTAAAAGTAGCCTGTTTTACTCATAATAACATCAGATATTTATCTGCCTGTGAAAGTCCCGTTAAAATCGATCCAACTAGTTCGGAGATCAGCCTGGCATATGAACAAAAAATTTACAAATTGATGTTTTGGTACAAATATCGTGTAATTCCTGCATGTGCTGGAAGAAATTCTGACACATGTATATCCAATCCGCAGTGGAGCAGCGCGGTGGATTAAGCTCCATACCTTCTCTCTAATAGGAGAAGAGGCCTATGCCCAGCAGTGGGATATTTACAGGCTGTGTTACGTTGTTACGTAGCTAGATTTGGAAACTATGTTGGAGAAAGGATTTTCCAAATACATTTATAATAGCTTTTGGCGTTAACTTTGCGTCTGTAAATTTTTATGGCAATCAGTTTAGTAGTTACAGTGTAAAAGGGGAAAAACAAACTAACAAACAAACTTTATAATTTTCAATTTGATAGTATAACATAGTAAGGATGATTAATACCATATCAGAATGATGATTAATAATATCAGAGATTAATAACAGACGTTGGTTACCGTAAAATGGAAATCCTACTTTGCTCCCCTATGGGTAATTGTGCCCCTATTTTTTTTTTTTTCGCCTATATTATGTTGATATCATTAAAATGGGCAAAACGTATTATTACTGGAGCAAAACTTAAACTAATAGTGCTAATTTGCACCAAAAGCTATCAGATTCGAGATTACTTACAGGCAATATCTAGGAGCAAAGATATCCAATACAATGGGTAATTTTGCTTCATATTTCTTCATATATTTATGTCTTTACAATATATCTTAACTTTGATTAACTTATAAAATATGATAAACATGATGTTCTTCTTTATATGTATATATAATGATTAATAGCTTAAAAATATTCATAGTTTCCTGAATTTGGAGCAAAGGAGGACCATTTTATGGCATATTTCTCTATCTTCTAAATAAATAAATCTATAATCTTTAATTCCTGTTGACTGTAATGATGACACATTTCAAAACATAGTAAATGATGTTTTAATTGTTGTAAATTGTGTGCTTGTTGCACTGATCATAATTAGCGTTCTGTCCACAACTGATGCATCTTTCATACGCATCTGAGTCACTGTCAATTTATATACTTTGTGGCACTTCCTATATTTATTTATACAACTATTCTAACTCTATTTTATTTATATAGTATGACACATGTTTATGTACATGTTATAAAAGAGATTTACCACAATATAGTGATTCATTGTGATATCTATGGTGTCCTAACAATATTATTGTTATTAATATCTTATTAAGGGACTTGTAGTTCAGTGGGAATATTCCTTATGCAATGTAGAATAAGATTGGATTTTTCGAAATTCCTCCTCCTTTGAGTGGAGCATGTTCGTATGAGCCGAGATGGCCTAGTGGTGCGAATACGTGGATCTATCAGGGTTTGAACCGCTAGCACCGCTGGATTTTCAAGTGCTAAATTTGTGTTTAAATTCATTTCGAGCTCGGCGGTGAAGGAAAACATCGTGAGGAAACCTGCATGTGCCAGAAGAAATTCTGACACATGTATATCAACTAATCCGCAATGGAGCAGCGTGGTGGATTAAGCTCCATAACCTTCTCCCTAAATAGAAGAAGAGACCTATGCCCAACAGTGGGATATGTACAGGCTGTGTTACATTACGTTTTATGTTTACATGCAAAATATATGGAAGAAAAGCCACAGGCAATGTATTTGATTCTGCTTGCATTGTTTTTGTTTTGCCTAGTGCAAATTTCTTATCACATTTCTCAAGAGTTTGTTTCCATGATTGTACAGTAATATTATAAAGTGGAAAGATATTGTTTGTTTGAAGTGAATAGGCTCCGGAACTACTTGACCAATTTGAAAAATTCTTTCACTGTTGAAAAGCTGCACTATATTATTTTTTAAAAAAGTTAAGGATCCTTTATGTATTTTTTTAATGTATGAAGCAGGGGCAGGCTGCTAGTGTTGAATAAGCAAAATTACTATTGTAATGATATTATTATTAGTAAATATGTAGATTCATATTATAAAATATATTTTTTTTAATACTTTTTTTTATAATTTTTTCTTAA
Organism: Junonia grisea; assembly: GCA_018235645.1. NCBI lineage: Eukaryota > Metazoa > Arthropoda > Insecta > Lepidoptera > Nymphalidae > Junonia > Junonia grisea. The sequence goes on along the minus strand of DVXP01000477.1, from coordinate 15,700 downwards.
TTTCTGGCATGGTTCTATATTAGAATAATTTTGTCAAGGACAGGCTAATCAATATAGACATTTTAATCTATGAATACACATTATATATTTTTAAATTAATTTATATGCTTTTTGTATTTAAAATGTATTGAATAAATTATTTTTCGAAAACTTAAAAATAAAGAAAGATGAAAGAACAATAATTCATTGACATAAAAAAGGAAATGAGGTTTCGTGGGTCCAATTGTTTTTGTTTCGCAAACAAATTAGATAATCTATAAAACTAGATAAGAACTGTTTCAATAATTAATTCATCACATTAAAGATTTGACGCCCTCCGTTCCGCTGGACTGACGATATACGCAAGGTTGCCGGAGCGGGCTGGATGAGGGTTGCGGACGACCGGGATATTTGGCGCAAACTTGGGGAGGCATATGTCCAGCAGTGGACTGCGATTGGCTGACGAGGATTGAAGATTTAATATCTAGCTTAATGCAATGTCACTAATGTTGGGCAATCTTAGCAATATGTTTACATTTAGGTATTTGTTTTTTTTTTAATATTTCAAACATAAAATAAAAGCTGATGATTTTTATAGACAGTCTAAGTGATTGGAGTACCATTTGTAGTGGAATCTTTTCAGTTTCTAACTTTTCAAAGATTTATAGGTATTATAATGAAATTTTTTATAAGAAACTACTACACAATGCTATTTCAAATTTTGAATGCAAACAATAATATAACATATTGAATAAATAACAATACTTTTTGCATTTTAAAATGTTATAATACAAGATTTATAATAGATTCCTCGAGTTTTAGTGACCTTAAGATTGAGTAGTGCTATCGGTATGGAATTTATATTACTGTAAATATTGTAAAGTGCTCATTATTTATAAAAACAAGTATGAAAATTTAATAGGATAATTATTTGTTTATATAATTTATTCTGTAAGTTAATTTAATTCATATTTTAACAGTCAACAAATAATCAAGTTTATTGAGAAATAAATATTTCATCATAATTTTTTAATTGTATTTTTTTATATGTTCCCCTAAAATATCTTGCATTATGTTACTAATTTATTTAAAATGTAACACATCCTGTACATATCCCACTGCTAGGCATAGGCCTCCTCTCCCTTTAGGGAGAAGGTTATGGAGCTTATTGCACCACAGTGCTCCACTTTTTTAGTTTAGATTAGTGGATATACATGTGTCAGAATTTCTTCGGCACATGCATGTTTCCTTGTGATGTTTTCCTTCACCGCCAGGTTCGAGATGTATTTAAACACAAATTTAGCACTTGAAAATACAGCGGTGCTAGCCAGGGTTTGAATCCGTGCACTTTGGGTAAGATCCACATATTCACACTACTAGTCCACCTCGGCTCTCTAATTAATTCTACTAATTTATTTATTACTTGAAAAAAAAAGACAAAAATGTCTAATTCAGAACTATATGAACTTTTTATTATTGATAGCATTGTAATGTTGGATGGATTGTGTGCAAAGTGACATGAGCAAGAAAGGATCGACTGTTGAGAAGGTGGGTGACAGACGAGAATGGAAGAGAACATGTTGTGCCGACCCGGAATAGAGTGGGACCAGGGCAAGAAGAGGTCTACAAATCAATTGTATAGTCCACTGACTGTTGTAGTAAACTAACAGTAGGATTTTCTTAACTATAACTTAATTCTATTATATCTACTTCTTAACTATAACTCGTAAAGAAAAAAAAATTGTGTGTCGGTATGGATGTGCCAAATAAACTCTAAAACAACTGGACCAAATAAAAAAAATTCTTTCACCGTTAAAATGCTTGTTTCTAATGATCAGACATATAAGCTATATTTTAAGTAAATATAACTTTTATAAAATTCATTTTTAGTCCAGATCGAAGCCAAATTGTTCTAGCAAAATAATTTTATGATTTTGTCTTAGATTTTCGCAATTATTAGACATTGAAATAAAACTAGTTTGAACGAATTGAAATTGTGTATATTAATGATTTTTATCATCCCCATGACCACGAACGCTGTAAAGTGCTCGAAATGTTGGGATGATAAAAATCATTGATATACACTATTTAAATCCATTCAAACTAGTTTTATTTCAATTCTATGATTATTGCATTTATTTTATGTATAAATCTCATGCTTTGTCAAAAACATACACCTGTAGGCAGATGCATGAAATGAATCCTAATAGTGACTTGCTGATTTTTATCATTGTTTTGAATCTACTTTGATATTACTCATATAAATGATAATGTATTAAAAATGTATTGAATAATGATGTATTGATAAATGATTATGTAGATATATTAATATACTTATTTAAATGGTGTTGACAGTTTTATTTTAATATTATTATCAATAATTTAAGACATTCCTTATTTATGCCTGAATTCCAGAATTGAGAATAATACTATCACATAAAAATGTAAACAAACACAATAATATGTTTAAGTCTTCAAGTAACAAAGAAACTATTACTTATTAATATTACTTTATTTAATAATAATACTTAATGATTTGTTATTAAACAATCTCCTATCAAAGTTATTGTTAACAACTTAGCTAAAGATACAACTTTACATGGTAAAATAAAATGTCACAAGGGAATTATTGAAAGACATGTGTAAATAAACAAACATACCTCGCGCGCCTGCGTCATGTCCACCGCCCAGGCCTGAAGGTCACACTTGTTACCCACTAACACCATTGGCACTTCCTCCGCGTCCTTCACCCGCTTGATCTGCTCCCTGTACGACCCAATGTCCTCGAAACTCTTTGCACTGTTCACCGCGAACACCAACAGAAACCCTTCCCCTGTCCGCATGTACTGATCACGCATAGCCGAGTACTCCTCCTGCCCGGCCGTGTCCAATATATCCAGCAGGCACGTCTCCCCGTCTATCACCACTTGTTTCCTATACGAATCCTCGATAGTCGGGTCGTATTCATCCACGAAATGATTCTGTATCAGCTGTATAGTCAATGCGGATTTACCGACGCCACCAGCCCCTACCACCACTAACTTGTACTCGGTCATCTTGCGACGAGATAGTAGGAATATTTTTCGTAACACCAAACGTCACTGTAACACTAAGAAACAACGCCCCAGACCGACGCGCCACACCTTTGATATTACTCACATCGGCATGGCTGTCACGACCTGTTATGTATGTTATTGCACTCACTGTACCCGTAAAACGGCTAATTAATGTATTATTAGAGTCAAATGCAATAAATAACAATGAGGCAGTTCACTCACCCTTCTACCACAGACTAAGTAGACTGTGTTTACACGTGACATAACAGAATGAAAAGATTTATTATGTATGAGATTTTTTTTATTTTTTATTTGAATAAAACTATAGATACGAATAAATTGTTGTATATTAAGAAAATAACAATGAAATTTGTTCTTCTTAAAAATAAATTTGAAATCAGATGAATGAAGGTTTTGTTGAAATATGTTTTTCATTGTTCGCACTTTATAGTTCATCATCGAATTTGAAGATGGCGCTGTATGCATTCATAGTCAAACTTTTTGAATTTTATTGTTGTAGAGACTCTTTGCTGTTAGACACATTTAAAAAATTAAAAGGAAAATCGAATGTACTAATGAATTAATTTAATTGTTTACTGAAATCTGAAATATATTATAGTAATCCTAATTGTTATATTTATATAGTTTTTTTTCCCTTTATCTTCTTCTGTTGATTTAAAATGTCTGGAGATCAAGCAAACGATGAGGGCGATCCTGAGGCGTTGGAAGAAGCGGGTATACTTGAGGCAGATGTTGGTGCTAATTTGTAAGTATCAGTGTAACAAACGATTTGTATAGAATCTTTTAAGCTGATCGCCCTCTATTCCTCTCAAATGCACTTGAATAAAAAAAATTGATTGGCTAAATTTATTCTCTTTGAGAGACCTAAGGTGCGTGGAATGGCAGACTATGTAAAGCATTTTTGTCAATACGCAGTCCTTATTTTCGTGCTGAATATGGTTCAGGAGTTCCTAATACTAGAAAAGGCCATTGCGAAGTAGTGCGCTACTGCGCACTACTTACAGGTCGTTATAGAATTATCTGTCAAGAATTGTCTTTATTACTTTGTGTACATTTTCCAGTGATCAACAGCTTGCGGGAATAGACCCCAAGTTAAAGATCAACATGGACCCGCAAGCTCACCGCAACCTTCGTCCCGAGATGATGTTCATTCGTGAGGAGTTACGCCAGGCGAAGATGCAGACCTTAGCTGTGAGTCGTTTTTAGTTTCAGCAGTTTCTTTTTAACCCCCGATCAAAAAAGAGGGGTGTTACAAGTTTGACCGCTGTTTGTCTGTGCGTGTGTGTGTCTGTGTGTCTGTGGCACCGTATCATCTAAACGGGTAAACCGATTTGGATCAGTTTTTTAGTATAAAAATCGTGAGCAAACATTCTGGTAGGTTTTGGAATTTAAATGATCACCGTCACCTATGAACATTTTTATATTTGAGAATTTTGAGTAGCCAAAATGCGTTCCAGCTTAAAATAACGATTAGGGGAACAAATGGTTTTGGAAGTAAGGAAGCAGTTGGAAAATTTGTCTTTTGGATCTATTTTATTATCAACATCGAAAACGTACCTATACCTCATTTATATGTGGTATCAATATTCTTATTATCTTTAGATTTTCGGTTCTAGCACAGTACTGCCTAGTTCACTTTTCATCAAAAGTCTCGGCTATTTCTTTTTCCATGAAAAAAACGACAAATTTTGCTTAATTTTGCTTTAATTTTTAGGTTCGTCGAACAGCTTTAAAGAAACTCCTCATGAAAGACTTCTTGCAGGAAGACTGTGAGCTCAGAAATATAGGGTTATGTTACGCGCCCCCTGATCCATAAAATTTAAATAAATATACTTTTATTTCTATTTATGTCTATTATTAAATTTAGACCTACAAATAATTTTAAGGTTCACGTTTGAAATATGGCAAATTTCTTCAGAAGTTCTACATACACTTTCACTTACTTGTTTGTAAGGACTAGGACAAAGAAACGAATAGAAACACGTTGTTTCATTGTATGTTGTTAATTACTTAAGTGATAAAATTCAATGTATCTTCAACAAAACAACATGAAATGAACTTGAAAGTTGGTGTGGAAGTATCGCAGCACTTCTTGGGATTGCTTTCAGCGGGATAGGTCTTTCAATGTAAATCCATATTAAATAAAATTAAGCGTCAAAGCGTCTATTTGTAATAGCAAATCAACATCTTTTTACTTAGTGCATATGAATATTTACACGACACTGATACCAAAACACCAAGTTTTAAAATTTATGTCTCGCTGTCTGTTTGTTCCGGGTAAACTCCGGAACGGCTCGACCGATTTTTTACTTGTAGGTAGCTGATGTTATACAGAGTAACATGCCTGTGTTACTCCTTAAAACATTAATTTTTGAAATTAGGGTTCCGCGGAAAAAAGCGCCCTTAAAATTGTTTGACTAGGAAGCATGTACTTTGCTATTTTTGACACAGATTTATGAATGATAAATCTGTGTCAAAAATAGCAAAGTACACTTTGATTGTGATAAGTAATTTAAAGACAGTCGTTTCCCTTAATACGAGTATATACCTCATCTGATGTGGATGTTATACCTCATCCAAATTAGGTATACATGTTTAAAAAAAAACAAGGGGTTGACACCCTCCAAAAAATGGGGTTGACCTCCGTAATCCGTTCCTTATCTTAGATATACCTACAAATTGAGCTATAAAAAGGTCATTTCTAATTTTGCCACCCCAGAAATACTTATAAAGCCGTCCTAGGCCCACTGAGTCTGGGTCGTTGGGTCCAACTGGGCCCAATTGCCTTTTAGGTGAGTCCGACGCTGCAATCGACTCAATTTTGTAAAAATATTGGTTATGCTGTTGTTCTCGTGGCCTCATAATATGTAGGTAGCTGCTTCTCGTTAGGAATTTATTCAGAATGTTTTTTTTTTCATAATACGAGTGTCTTATAGCTTGCGAAAATTCTTGTTAAAAGTCATTCGTATCAGAAGTAGAACATTTATATTATTCATTAGCATAATTAAAGAACGTAATATGACTATAAATATTAAACTTTTGTAATTAGAGCTTTAATTTATCAAAGAGATGTCAGACATGCTCGTTTTACTTCATTAGGTACTTCTGTCATACTTCTAATTAAAAGTTATATTAAATGAAATTTATTAGAAAATTATTCTGAATGACGCATACATATTGAATATTCTATTTAATTCTATTTAAAAATATAACGTTATAGGTTACCCTTGGGCGCTCTCAAAAATTTGGCACCCTGGGCCGTCGTCCTCCCTAGCCCATACCCAGTACCGGCGTTAGGGGGGCCTAATGCCGGTACTGGGTATGGAAGGGTAGATTGGATTATGTATTAGGATTGTTTTAGTTGTGGGAGAGCCATGCATTTACACGAATGTGCCGACTCGACCGGAATGATACCACGACCTCACAGAAAACGGCGTAAAATGATGCTTGCGTCGTGTGAGCCGCGTGAGTGAGGTTACCGAAGGGCCAATTCCCCACCCCTTCCCCATCCATTCCCCATCCATTTCTACTCCATTCCCCGTAAAAGGCCGGCAACGCATTTTGTGGCGTCTCTTGTGCTGTCCATGGGCGGCAGTCAGTCTGCTTGTTTGCCCCCTATCCAATAAAAAAGGTAGAAGAATAAAATAAATAGTCGTGTAGTAGAATATAATCTTTTATTTCTTAAAAAAGAACACTCAATTTCTACAATTTCAACGCTATAAAACAACAAGTAAAGCATATAAATCTTATGATTTCCTATCGTTGTACAAATTTCACGTATATGGGTTCAATAGGCCTCAACACGAGGTCCGATTTGAGTTTGGGTCTCGCCCCCTTCTTCAGCGGCAGCAGTTTAAAGTGCCGGATAATTTCACAGATAGCGCTTTTCATTTCCAATTTTGCAAATCGTTGACCTGAAATATGCAAAAAAAAAAGAAAAAATAATGAATTGAAATCATCGTAGTTTTGACTTCATCGATGTGACTTCGCGTCGTATGCCACGGCATGACGTCACTTCGTGGTTATGTATTTTGATTTTTAGAAAAGCCTATCTCATAAAACTCATAAAATTACTATCTCAAAAACCCAGAAACCCGGGTAAAATTTTAATTCTGGGAAAGCTGTCCAATTAGACCAAAAATGTTTTGAGCACTAAATTGCTGTACCATAAGAAATATAATTGAAATAAAATTGGGATTTAACTGCCGCAAAATCTTCATCCTTATAAAATTACTATAAGAAAAGAAATTATGGTAGAAGAATAGTTGATGAAATCAGTGAGTACTTATAAGTAGCTGACCTATGCAATTCCGGAGGCCAGCGCTGAACGGCACATAGGCGTAAGGGTGCCTGGAGTCTCCGTCCAGGAACCTCTCGGGCCGGAAGGCTTCAGGCTCTGGGTACAGTTCAGGTCTTCGCTGCATGTCGAAAATGTGAACGAGTACTTCACTTCCTTTCAGTACTTTGATATCTCCTGAAATTAATAAAATCCAATAAGCTGAGATGGACTGGTGATATAATATGTTATAGAAGAAATTCTAACATTAAGGAGCAACATTATCTACCATTTTTAAGTACAGTTTTTGAAACAAGTTTCTATTTCTGGTTATTTATTTCAGAGTCAGAGTAGTTTTTATTTCAGAAAAAGAGCACAGGCTTCATTGAAGGCGGTTAATATTGAAAATCCCCAATCATAGGTACGAGTATATAAATGCAATTAAGTGCCAATAACTAAGTGTCCTCCACTAGGCATATTAATGTAAGTTTTTTGAAGGAATAAAATATGTATGCCAAAAATAAAACATGTCCGAACATAGGCCACCACTACAAGTAGGTCATTGTGTCCCACGAAGGTTAATATTATATCATATTCTGACTCAACATGTATCTCATGACTAGTTTTCAAAACGTAGGACTTACCCAGAGTAAATTCCTCGGTGATCTCTCTGCCAATAAATGGCACGCTAGGATAGAGCCGCAGTATCTCCTTGATCACCGCCTCCAGGTACTTCATCTCACCGAGTTCGGACACATTTGGAGGTTGGTCGGACATGCCTAATACACTGTGACATTCTTCTAAAATTCGTTCCTAAAATTTTTTAGATTAAATAGGTATAATTTTGTAATGAAGCCTATGACTACGACCTATGATGAATTTTTAGATCTATTTATAGATATCTAGGAATGGGTATTTAAAAAACTACAAATTCGAAACATTGAGTAACTGTTCGGGCTGGTCGCCGCCGCCTCTTTCCGCCATCGATCTACGCGACAACCCTACCACCCCCACTTCTAGACAGTTGGCAGAACACTACTGTTTTAACAGAACCTTTCTGTCCCGCACCACAAAATTGTGGAATGAGTTGCCGCATGCAGTATTTTCGGACAAATACGGCCTGCAGACCTTCAACAAAAGAGCGTACTCCCATTTTGACTCCAAAGACAAAAAAAAAACATTAGATTTAATTTAATTTTTACTTGTTCCAATTTTTGTTATTTTACGTAATATTATGATTATGACATACTATTTTCAAACTACCATTGATTCGGAATATTGGTTTACCGAGAATTTTCATTAACAAAATGTTGGAAACAGTGGTTTAAATTAATTTCACTAAATGCCCTTTTATGGTATGTCATATGAATTATATTTTCTATTTAGTGAACTTCAATAAAACTCGCTACATAGAGTAAAGGAGATCTTTTAGTAATATGTCAAATCTGGACCAACAAGTTGATGAAGGGCTATGAAAAGATCGTTATTAAAGTAGATTATGATCCGAAAATTTTCAATTATTCATTTTCTATAAACACATATAATTAAATTAGAAATTCAAATTAACCTAACGAAAGGGATTGCAATACTAAAAACAAAAGGCGGACTAATATATACTAATGAATAGTCCGCACTAAACTGTTATGGCTCGCGCACGAGAACGGACAAACGCGGCCTTTTTGTCTGTGACAAATAGAATGTACTAAAAGTCCGCGTGAAATTTCATACGTTCTATTTCTGTGAATATATTTAAGTGGATAGGCAGTTGCGCAAGTGCGGTTCCACTCTCTCGACCTCAGCCTCCCGGTGCCGGTGGACTGGATGGCCTCCCGTGCGTTGCTTCGCTCGTGGCTTGCGCAGCCCTTAAGTCTGGGGTCATACTGGACTGCGGTCCTCCGGACACGCCTGGTCGCAGGGACAGGGACACGCCTCTAGCGTGTGTTGGACAGTGTCTTGGTCCGCCCCGCAGTGGTGGCAATCCGCCGTCGCCTCGCGTCCGATCTTACACAGACACTCTCCAAAGGAACCGTGACGGGTCAGCACCTGTGTAAGTCGGAAGGTGACTCGTCGCTTCCTTCGCATCCAGGCCTGGAAGGCTCGCAGGATCGCACGACGCGTTTGTGCGCGTACCGGTCTTCGCGGAGACGGGCGTACCACCTCCTGTGCCTTTCCACATCGCCGTAGAAACTGTATGCATTTGTCTACCGACAGTGCTCGCGTTCCACACTGAAGTGGTCTTGTGTTAAGAATGGCGAATCAATAGATGAACCTAATCATAAATGATAATGTAATCTACCAGCGGGCGGTGAGGTCGTCACTTCCCTACGCTTTCAAAAGATCATATTTAGCGGTTAAAGCTTGATAACAAAACAAAGAAATAGACAGATTTATATTTGCATATTTACAAAAGTACCTACGGATGAAAGACTGGGATTTAATGAAACAAAGAATATAATTGAAATACCGGTTTCTAAGGAAAACCTCAACAGTTCTAATTATAATTACGTTTTCAAATATTCATTTTTATAACGATTCAAAGGCAAAATAAGTAATTTATTTTAATTTAATTGTTTCTTCCGTGTGTTGCCTTTGATGTACTTAATTATCTTTTTCTTGCTATTTCTTAGAACACACAAGAAATAGAATTTGAAATATTCTCTCAGTCAGATATATCTAGAGATATTAAGGCTCGATCGGTTACTATAAGAAGATTTACATGTCTTAGAAAATCGTTAAATATTTAGGCCCTTTCCTCACGAAGCGGCTATTAATTTGTATTTCGTAATAAAATATCCTTTCAAAATATGAATTATATGATTCACAGATGACAAATTTTTCCTACTTCCTTTAAGTACTCATGAAACTCTTAGATTTCACTTTATATAAAAAATATCGATAATTAATAGAAGTAATCTTGTTAATACGTCGGAAAAATGTTATTTTTTATTTCCGGGATTTTTATCGGGTATTGTATCATAATGGACTTGTAAACGATAAACGATCGCATTATTTCTTTTGTACCTGTACTTCTTCATGATCAGCTAGCAGCATCAGTCCAAATGTCAACGCTGTTGCAGTCGTATCGTGACCCTGAAAAATGTATTTATGTCTTATAAGTAGATATATGTAGAATAATAACACAAAAGAGAAATAGTTAGATTTTTTTATTTTCTTTTCATGGTCTACTGCGGAAGGACGGAAATTTTTCAGATGTGTTTACTTCCAGTTTTTATAGTGAGTTACTAGTGATCGTCCAAAAACTCTTTCTTTCTTGGAATGTAAGAGTGAATCAGAATCAGAACCGGAATTCCTTACCTCAAACATAAAAGTATTCACTTCTTCCCTGATACCCTCCAAATCAATCTCTCCTTTTCGTTCAGCTTCTAGAAGTAAATCTAACAAAACCAGTCTTCGTTTACTTGTCGTATCACTTGAAACACCACCACTTTCATAAGATTTCTTCCTTTCCATTATGACACTATCGGCAAATGAGTGAACATTGTCCACACATTTGGCAAACCTTTTACCAATGGTGCTCATGTTGAATATAAAATCATTGTGAAGCCAAAACGTGGCCAAACGCCTCACAAGCAGTATACCAATTTCCAGTATAGCATCTTTGTATCTCACAGTAGCTTCAGATTTATCTGAATCAAGTCTGATACCCATCGCAGTTTCTGAAATGAATACATTTTTGTAAACACTATCGATACATCACTTCTACATTTGGTATGGTGTCCATTATTTTGGAGTTAAATTTTCTGGCGCGTCGTCCCAAATTACAAAATTACACTTTACGATTCCATAGCATATTTTTAGCACAAAATTCTGCTGATGACCATTACCAGCAAATATAATCAGCAAGTAATATTTTTATCATTACTTCAGATTTAAAAGCGCTCATCTCAATTAAAGATATTTAAATAAAGTAAATTTGTCTTTGACCAGGTATATTCAAAATATATTGTTCTGTCTATGTTCCTCGTCTCCTCATCAACTCACCACAGATAGTGTAGAGCGTAAAGTCACTGATCACAGGCATGACGTCCACCACATCCGAACCCTCGCTGGTCTTCTTCTTCAGCTCTACCACGAGGTTCCTGGACTTCTCCTCGAATACCTTCATGAAGCTCTTTAAAATGTCAAAATGGAACGTTGGAGTTAAAATTTTTCTACGTGTATGCCACTTGGTACCTAGAATTAAATAATTACACGTTACATTTTGCAAGCGTTCCTCTCAGTGTTTCACATAATATTCTATTACCTGAGTACACAATGAAGTATAATTATTTTTATGGTAGAAACATTCTCTGTTAATTAACCTAAAACTTACAGTGGAAAAAAAACGTAATTTTTTAGTGAAAAAATATTTTTTTGACGTTAGTAGTTGTTTTTATGTGATCTCACATAATACTTGTTACATGATGTTACCTACATTAAATGTTATAGGTCATGTTATAGGAAATTTTGAAGATAGATAGTACGAACATGTTACTTTTATATTAGATACCCACCAAGACATCATTTTTGCTTATTTTGTGGCAGTTCATTAGATTTATTTATGTACAGCAAGGAGTGATAACAACAATTACTTTAATACAATTGACAAACGTTCGTGTAACGTGGTAACAATTACCTGTGCTAAGTAATAAGCCAGTTCCAAGCCATGCCTCGATGAACATGTACGGCCTACTCTTCTTTATGTTCCGAGAATGTGACAAGATTATCTGCAAAGAAATTCATGATAGTCAACATGCAGGGCTGTGGCTTGCGGTCTATACAAATAAAAATCTACAAAATGAAATATCTTTTTCACATTTTGACGACGTCCGTGGCGCAGCGGTCAACACGCCTGCCCCGGCCAGGTCCTGATGGAAAACGAACTTTTCCTGATTGGCCTAAGTCTTGGACGTGTATCTATATATGTATCTCTATATATATAAAAATGAATTGCTGTTCGTTAGTCTCGCTAAAACTCGAGAACGGCTGAACCGATTTAGCTGATTTTAGTCTTGAAATAATCGTGGAAGTCCAGGGAAGGTTTTAACGGTAAAAAAATTGAAAAATCGCAAAGAAAATTCCTATGTAAACATGTAAAATAATGACAATTTGTTGACATGACAACGTCTGTCGGGTCCACTAGTACTCTAGTAGTATATAAAATCTCATACAAAACATAATACGGGGTTGGTTTAAAGCCACCAAACAAACAGCACTCAGCCGAACAAAGAAATAATTATAAGGATAAAGGATTTCTAGAAAGTTCTCGCAAAACTACCAAGGAGGTATAAAAACGGAGGTGACCCAAAAACAATCCCATAAGAACGGAAATATCCGTACGATAACTATACGTGAACTAATAAGGGAACCCGTATTTCTGGTCGAATGTGCGAATTCGGCGCAGCTGTTTTACCGTATACCGTAACCTGCCAAGTGTGTACAATCTATCGCAATCCGGATACAGGTTGCTTTTCCGGTTAGATTTTTAACTAAATTTTATATTTTTACTCACTATATGTATATAATGTTAGATATTTGAATGCGGATATTCAAATGGGGGTGCGGGGATTCCATAATACATCACATAAAAACAAATCGAACATTCTATATAAGTTTAAATGTTTACATTTTGACATATAGCTTATTTCGTTTTTATTCCAAAACGACATAAGCTTTCGATTGAAGTAGGGAAATTTTCAAAATCGTATTATTTCCCTCTTTAAACTAAAGTCCTAAATCCACCACTGAAAGTAAGTAACCATTATAGCTAGCGCAAAAGTGGGACGGTACTAGATATTTTGCATCTTTTTCAGCGATAATACGTCAAAATATAGTTTTGCGCTATAGATCATTTAAGACTGTATTGCTATTTAACCGACTTCAAAAAGGAGGAGGTTATCAATTCGGTTGGTATTTTTTTTATTTTTATTATTTTTTTTTTAAATGTATTTATACCGATTACTCGGTGACGGCTGAGCCGATTTTGCCAATTCTTTTTGCAAGGATATCAGGATCTGATGATATGATCCTGGAGAAATCGAGGGAACTCCTCAAAAATTGTATGTACACCTATTGCGATTTTGGTTATTTTCAAAGTAGCTCGGTCATTTACTCACGAAAAGTAGCATTTGATGAAGACTTCAAAATGTTGTATAGTAAAAAGATTATTTTTAGCTTTTCAGTTTACTTTTGAAGTTTTTTAGTTTATTTTTTTGTAAAAAGTTATTTATGACAAAAAATACTCCTATTCTGTACTCATGGCCATCAGTACGACTTATACAAGCTCTAATGTTTAGCTAGGAGGACTAGTAACAGTCTGTAAGTGTCCCGCTGTTGGGCAAAGGCCTTTTCTTATATTAAGGAAAATGTTATGGAGCAATCCACCACGCTGCACCATTACGGGTTGGTGGATGGCTCTGAATTCTACTCCCTGATACGTTAAGTGTTTAGCCGTCGTGTAAACGTCATAAATTAGATCAGTTAGCATCAAGTTGTGTTCGATCGCTCTCAGCTCACGTGACGGACGGCCAAGTTTATGATAGCAATGCGCATCGGTTTCTGCATAATGGAAATGTTATTCAAATATAAGTTATAAATACAAATGCATTTTTAAAAATCAATCCCAGGATATTTCAAGGATTTTAAGGAAAAGCTAAATTATCATTCATAAGTATTATTGTACCTATTCTCCCTACGAGAGTAATAATATATCAGAATTTTATGACTTTATAATGACTTAAAAATATAATATTTTGGATGGATGGATTTTAGATATCATAATAAATAATAAATAAATATACACGGACAAATCACACAGATTAAGCTAGCCAAAAAGTAAGTTCGAGACTTGTGTTATGGGAGTTAGTTCAAATAAAGACAGCCAGAGATATATTCTCATTTATAATATCAGTATCGATACACGTTAGGTATACCCTTCTCTTACGAAGCTATTCAGCTGCTATGCGACTGAGACGAACTATGATATCCTATGAACTAGCTGAATTTGTATGGTGGCTACTAACAAGCGACGCGTATGACGCTAGTACGAAATACAAATTTCTTGAGAGTCGCTTCGTGAGAGAAGAGCCTTACTTCGAATCTTTGACGTCACACGCGATAATTTCAGATGTCAATACCGGAAAGTTAAACAGCGCTCCTTGAGTGCAACGCTAAAACGTTACTTTATTAACGCTAATAAATGCACTCGTTATTTACTCAGGAATTTATAGACGAGGGCGGAGCACCTGGCGGTAGTCGTAAACTTTGTAACGCTCTCGCAACGCTTATTGACACGGTACGCCTTCTACACGGCCTTGAGAAATATGGACTTCGAGGAAAATACGCTCCGTATGAAACGATTAACGTTTCGATACTGTTGTTATTTAGGAAGTTAAGTATTTAAGGTAGGTAAGTTACATTGTATATTTTGTTTGTTGGCGCAGGATAAATTTTCATTGATACCTAGGGGGGAAATTCCTGCTATGGCCGCCATCAGCATAAAATGGAGAGGAAACGGAGCGCTTTTTTTGCTACTCCTCTAGTTCGTAGATCTTCTTTTGATTGGTGGAGCTCCTCTCAGATGAGCAACGAATTTTGACAAATTTTTGTGAGGACTTTAGTACAAGACATAGGCATGTAGGCGCGATATACGACATTCACCCGGAGAGAACCGCAGCTAAAAGAAAGTTTTTTATAAATAAACGTTAAAATGCTGACATAAACTGCTTCACTACAAATGACTTTTATTTCAGAAACATCATTATCAGGGGATGTAGCTCAGTGGTAGAGCGTTCGCTTTGCATGTGAAAGGCCCCGGGTTCGATCCCCGGCATCTCCATATTTATATTTTGTACAGCTAAAGCATCTTTAATCTCAATTAAAACAATTATATAGAACCCTCGCGATAAAAATTATCAAACAATATATTTAGTACACTTTTTGTACAAATTTAAATTATTTCAGTACAAAGCAAATATTAAGTTTTTCATAATGATTGCTATGGAATAAGTTGAGCTTGCACACGGCCGGTCCAACTCCCTCAATCCGGCGTCGACCTGAGTTAGGTGTGAAGTTATTTCGAAGCAATTAAAACTTCAACTTAGCTAAGGTTGTTAGCAAAATTCCAACCTTTTTGTATTGTTCCGCTTACAATTGCAAAGTAAACAATGACTTTGTAGACAATGGAATATGCTTCAACATTTAACGTTTTAACTTTTAATACTCTTATAGAGTGAATATCAATTGTGCATTCTATAGTAGTGGGTTTTGTAAACGATTCTTCAATATATATTTTTACTAGCTGTTACCCGCGGCTTCGCTCGCGTTTGTTCAGGTTTATAATATAAATCTAAAAAATAAGAATAATTTC
>DVXP01000476.1:0-20242 GCA_018235645.1 Junonia grisea | reverse complement strand
TTCTTAGTATTTATTTTTCTACTAGTTCAAAGTGTTTCTGAATAGGAATAATAATCGTAGTTTCAATTAGTACCCATGATCCGCATTGACCCTGTATATGTGTCATCTTACTTCTTCTAAGTGACTCGGCCGATTTGCGTAAAATTTTGAGTGGGCCCCTGGATAATTTGAAAATATTACCCGTAATATGATATTATATTAGTTATTTTTAGTGCGATTAAGTATAACAATAAATTAATTCATAATAGGTATCTTTACCCAATTAGCTCAATTTTTAGGCACATGTTATATTATAATGCATACATGTTTTATCTATTATTACATATAAGGCATATCATACGAGTATTTCTTACAATTGGTTTCTATATATTTACATAATTCTATTCCAAGTGGTATTGTATCTGATTTTCACACATTACACATAGAATGCCATTTAACCTCTGCAACCTTTCAGAGCTAACCAGTGTGACTTTTGGACTGCTTTGTTCTTTGCCTGCCAGGAGCAACGATCATTATCAGGATTCGTGATCCCAGTGGGGCTCGCAATAATATTATCCTTAGCACTTTAGCATTTTTCTAACAAAGATATTAATCTTCAAATATAAAATACATTAAATAAATCTAGAAGATAAAAATAGAAGAACATGCTTAGAATCACAGCATTGTGAAATTTTGTATATTATGAGTACGTTACTAAAAAGAATTCTAGCTTATCTTACTGTTTATATAAAGTTAAACTTCAAATTATGATTGTCACAAATACTGTACTGGTTTTTTTAGAACTTTAGTCAAATTGATTTTTATTATTATATATAGATTCGGTGTAGATTGTTAGTTTGCCAGCAATAAAAATATAGTCCTGTAATTTATCAGACCAATGAAAAAGCTGAAACTAACATAACTTACTCTGTAACAATTTTATTAATATTAATAGGCATTTCGTTATAAATTCGCAAAGAATCCTTTTCAATGGAACGAGTTGTAAAGAACCGTTTATCTCTTGTATTTTTCTAAATCTCCTAAAAGAGGACGACGTACAAAAGACGGGAGCGACGCGCTAATGTATTCCGAGAGGCTATTTGTAAAACATTTTCAACAGAGATAAAAAGACCACTGCATAAAATAGTTCTTAAACAACAATTTTACGGACAGATCGCCACCGGAATAATTTTAAAAGAGCGAGGGGTAAGCGAAGGTGATTCTCTTGTCCGATGCTAAGCCGCTTCCGTCGCCTCCGAGCGACATCAAACAAACACTACCTACGCATTAAACATACATGGAGAGAAGAAGCAAACGCCGTTTTTTCTTAATGTTATTTTGTACATAAATATTTTATCACCAATTTTAATAGAAATGTAAATGGCGTCGGATCTTGACGGTCACTCAGGTGCTACGATTGATCTATTAATGCTGTCTCGAGACTAATCTTTTTATCGTAGCTTTGATGTCGATTATTAAGTGAATTTTATTCGGAAGAGGATATATGTTTGTATGTAGATCTATGTATATATTACTTTACATAAATCTTCAATATCCCAAGAAATTTTTTTCAAAAGTTGTTCGTATTTCGTGATAGCTAAATTACCAAAATCATTAATTATCTTCGGAAGCATAGCAAATGAAAAAAATTCATAAAAATAACCAAATTAGACCCATTACAAAGCGACTAGCGTTCGATACAGAATTTAATTTAAATATTTAATTTTTTCCCCGTGAGAAATAAGCCCCGGGCGACGTGTGAAAGGGAAGGGAATGAAGCGCCCCGCCCGCCGTTCGTATAAAATATCAAAAGTCGAATGCCCATTTACAATTTCCCTTATTACATCAAAATTATTCAGAAGCGGCCGAGGAGGGGCGAAACTGAATCTTGTTGAACTAACTCAGTGCGAAATCACTTTCGCCTCGGCCTTTGATCTCGACTGCGCCAAAGGAATGTTATTCAGTAAAAACATGCAAATTCGATAAAGTATAACACAATATTACGGCTCAGCTGCCGGCGCGACGCTCCACAATGCTGTAAGCATCGAGGACGCTTTGAATATTATTTGCCCGATACCGGAACGTCAGTCCCGTTCGACAACATATTTTTCCTACAAGGATCTTATAAAATTGTTTTCTCGTAAATCAAAATACGGACCTAATAAAATACATGCTGCAAAATTTACATACATATTCGAATAACTACGTTCTTACATGTTGAAATATAAATAAAGCAGACTCTTTATTTAGGACAGGCATCTCTGAAAAAATCAACGTACACATAATGTTTTCACGTGAGATTATAAGTAAAAACAACTCACGATACCTGTTCCTCATTTGACGTGTTATTTTCTTTTGTGAATATTTCATGCCTTTCAACTCTAGAACATAATGGATCGCTAAAATTGAATTTCTTCCTAAATTAGGTTACACTGAACCTCTTAACACAAATTCTGTTTTAAAACATTCATTATTACAGTCGATCGTTATGAGGAAAAGTCTTTTGAGCCGACACGTGAAGGAATAAATCATAATATTTTCGGCGGAGACAAAAGCTGTATTACATATACATGTATGTATGTAAAGTGAGTATACAGCGAATGAGAGGGTCAATTGAAGTACAGGCGTTTGAGCGTGAAGCGAAATGAATGGTCAGGATCCACGGGAGACGGTGCGGCCGACCACAGGAATCCGCAACCCGGCGCGCCACTAACGAAATGAAATTCCGTGGACATTTCTGTTCTGCGCCCGCGGACCAGGACGGGTATTAACTTCAGTTAATGCAACATTGACAATTGTATTATGTTGCGAGGGCATTCTTTGGAATCTCTGCTTTATAAAAGTTAATTAAACTCGACCAGAGTTAATATTATCAAAAGTACATACTCGTAGCTCCGCAACCGTTATATGATAGATATCAACTTAATCATTGATACTTAATTTTATAAAGAACAATATTTATATTTTGATTTCATTAGACGAATTAGGGAATAAAGGTTTACTCCAATTTAAACAAATCCTGACAACAATATCAACAACCCATACATATCAATACCATAACTTTTCAGCGAAACATCAAAGGCATTCAGCGACTATAGGTATCTGAATACATATCGCAACCGAATATCGACTGGATCAAGTTGGTGTTGATGCTAATAGAGCGTGCAACTTGCTATCACCCTGACAGATGCGGTTTAACAGACAAACTTACTCCGGTCTTTTACTTTGGGTCGCCTATTGCGAAGATACTCGTAGTTCGATTTAGTGCATCGACTAAGTTTCGCTGATATAATCCGCTGAATGCATACTTGATGGTTGAATGCTAAAACGCTTAATGTCAATATATTGGTTGAGCAAATTAATATACGAACTTACTGTGATATGTATTATGATATATATAAAGTAATTGCAAAAAGGTAGAAAAGTCACTGTTTAAAAACGTATCTAAACGATTCGATATTCTAAAGGCGCAAAGCCAGAGATCAAAAACTTTAATTTATGCATACTTATACTTACATACAATAATGACAATATTGTTTTAAACACCGAAATTATTCTATTAACATGTCTTTAGATACCATGCCAAGATGATTGCGATAGATATGTAGCTATTAGACTCTTGCACTACGATTTTACCAACAACTCGGTTTAAAAACTTCTCTGCTCAAAGGATTAATTCACTTCATTACATATATACCTTGTTAACGTATCATAAAAGTTAAAGGCCATCGACATAACACACGATCACGCCCATATCAATCGAAGGAGTTAAGAGCACCATCAACACCTCGCGTCGAGCTCGGGCCGTGCGAGCGTGAAAAGCGTGACCCGACGCTCGACTTGTCAAAAGGAAGCCAGCTACGACGCAAAGAGTTCGAGAAGTTTCCAATCCGGGACTAGGGTTGCCAGAGAAACTTATGAAATATCGGACAATTCTAGAACAACCAGTTGCGCTATACCTTACCGCTTACCCTATCACAGGAGCTAAAAAAAGGTCATCAGTCATAATTTATAAACAAAGTTTTTGGATTCCAGGACTATAAGGTTTCATTACTGGATACGGGGCAAGACGGGAAATTCCAGGACAATCCCGAATTTCCCGGCCATCTGACAACCCTATCCGGGACCCATTCTCCTCCTGCGAACGATAAAGTTCCACCGCCATCGGTCGGGAACCGATACCCAGATTGTTTACTATTGTGCCCTTAATTCGCCAGCCAAGTTTCAAACACTTGCAAAATCCGGACTTCTTGTTGTGAAGTCCGATACACTAATAGTTTATATTTGTTTAAATACTGTATAATTATGCGGTTGGTCTCTTGTTCTCAGAATAGATCATAAATCACTTTATAAATTCTCATATATCTACTTACATTAGTACAAAATCATAAATATGTACTCACAATAAGCAACATCTTTTACATTGTCGTTATTACTTTCTAAAAAAACACTTATCTGCAATTAAAATAAACTATTCCTTGCAAAGTATCGTTAAACAAAATCTGTAAAAGCATAAAGTTTTTAACAACCTATACGTAATGAATGACAAGCCGTTATCATCATATTACTATCCTGTTAAAGGTAATTGCTACGATGACAGTTTATTGAAACATAAATTTAATTAATGTAATTGATGAACTCAACTTCATCCAGTCAATAAAAACGGAATATGGAACATGAAGTCAATTTATATCGGACACTATTGAGGTAGTTTGTGATTTTGTACGAGGTAGGTATATTTCGTAAAAACTTTTTTGAATGTTATAGTTACAATTATAGTTATTTTATTTATTTCTATTCTTCTTTAAACCATTTTTTTCAAATGTCATCCAAAAATATCATTTTGGCAATCTCAGAATTTTTACCTTTTACGAATTCAAGTACCAAACTAAACCGTAAACGATAAAATTAACATTAACGACGAATATGTTTAACACGGTAAAGTTGCCTCAAAAAATGAGACGTCAGCACGCAATCGCGCTGTCTATTACAATATAAGGCTAAACGATACAAAAGTGCGGATATTAATGCAAAGTAGGTGTGGAGTGTCGGCGATTTGTCGCCGTCCGCGGCGCGTATTAAATAAATGCTTACTTACTTACGTATGCGTGAAACTTACGGTCACTTCATGTGATCGTAGAGCAGTCAGGTTCAGATATTTACTACTTTTTTTAACTGGGGTGAAAATAGTTAATTTTTGTTAATTAATTGATATTACTAATAATCGTTTACCAAATTTTTAGAACGCGTTATTATCAGATATAAATATATTATTTTTGGGTTAAATATTTTCTTACAAAGTTAAAAAGTTGTGAAAAGTTACGCTACAACAAGGTGTTGTAAAAAAAAAATGTCAATAAACGGCAATTATTTGTGAAAACCAAATATGTTGTAAAATACCTATATATCATATTATTTTTACAACGTGCCACTATCGTCCGAGGTATTTTTATCCAATGAAATGGCTCTTATACGGCTACGACAAAATATCATGTTGGCAGATAAAGTCGAGAATATCAGCGGAGAATTTTATATTAAAATATAGCGTATTGCTTCACTTAATCAATGGCAATTATCGAAACCGAAAGACATTGAAAAACATACTTAAATATTGTATTATTTTTCTCAAACGTGAGACTATCGTCTGCAGTTCACACACTTCTATGGTTACGGCAAAACATCATTCTGGCGGACAAAGTCCCGAATATCAATTAATTATATTAAAATATATTGTTCCATTTATCCAACTGCACTGCTATTCTGGCTATGGCTTGGTACCGGTCACGTGCCCTTTTATCGCGAAACGTTTTTAGAGAACTTCCGCTTTTGAACCCGCGCCGATACCGCAGACACCGCAGTTTTAAAAGCTGGCAAATTTATAGTAAAAATGTTTCTCTTTAAAATTTACAAATGCATTCGGAACGAACAGGTGG
Organism: Junonia grisea; assembly: GCA_018235645.1. Taxonomy (NCBI): domain Eukaryota; kingdom Metazoa; phylum Arthropoda; class Insecta; order Lepidoptera; family Nymphalidae; genus Junonia; species Junonia grisea. The sequence continues at coordinate 14,330 of DVXP01000476.1, read as the reverse complement.
AATACTGATTGAATTTTTATGTAAGTTCGTAATTTACATTGAGAAAAATTATCATATTATACGTTATAAGTAGGTAATATAAAAAGTATGTACTTAACTAGCTAACTAGCTCAAAAATTATATAATTTATTTAATAAGTAGTTTTTTTTTTATAAACTATTTAAGTCTCTCATCAAAATTAATTTATGCACCTACATCCTATACGTATATGTTACAATACTAATACTCTACTAGTTTTTAAAAACATATTGTTCAACCAATTTCTAACCACACCAAAATCTAAATTAAACGCAATCACGCTCCAGAAAAAACGTTACGGTACGCTTCAAACGGAATACGTAAGGTCGCGGCGTCAGCGGACGAGTGTGTTTATTTGTCACAGCATCTGAGTCGGTAGTGTTATTAAATTCCCGTCTTTTTTCCCTAATCTCGTTGTCGACGTGCCCGGCGGGCCCTCATCGGAAATGGCATTATTTCGCGGAGCCCCGAGCGGACATCGGATACTCCCTATTTTGCCCACCCCAAAACTCTTGTTTGAGATATTCAAGCTATTCCGTCGGCATCCGCTTTTACATTTATCCCCGGACTTTTAAGATTTTTGAATTGTGAGAATTTAAAAATTAGCTCGTCTACCTATACCGTAGCCCGATAGCATTATTTTAAATTCAATTATTTTTTTAACGTGCATTTTTATTAAACATACTAATTTAGAATACCAAGCATGTGAAATAAACCCCTTAGTTAATTAGTACCTACCAGTTACCATACAAGCAAAACCAATCTAAATCTTTATATCAATAAATCAAGTAAGTACCTACTACATACCTACATAGACTTATAAACATTTTCTATTTATAACAGCGTAAGACCAACAACATTTATATATAAACGATAAAAAAACATAAATACAATCACGACACAAATGTTTATATGCATACGTATCATCGACACAAACACGTGAATACGCGTCGTTTCCGTGTCATCTCTCTCAGTCCACATTTCCACGTGATCCGGTATTATTTTTTCATTCATTCGCCATATTATTTAAATACCATTACAAGGCTTATTTTCAATACGTCCGACATTATTAAATTAAATGTCGAATTTTCATTTAAACGCTGACATGAACATTAATTAATCTCATTAACAGCGTTATAGTATACGAGTATCTGTAGTTGACGATGAAATAAAATATTATAATAATATATAATAATGCTTTCTTTGTTAAGGTTTTTTTAGGGTTCCGTAGTCAAAACGGAACCCTTATAGTTTCGCCATGTCCGTCTGACTGCATTTCTGTCTGTCCATGGCTTTGCTCTGTAACCCGTGAAGGGTTAGAAAGCTGTGATTCGGTATGAGTACACATATGAATCATATAATATTAAAAAAAAAATTTTTTTCAGGGTTTCTCCCCTTTGTGTAAAGTAATACCAAAAAAAAAATTTTCCGAACGAGGAACTGTTTCCAAAATTTTTCCCGAGCTTTTAAGTGTAAATTTGTCTTGGAGTCAAGTGTCCCCCCCTCTCTACCCACTAAACCACTGCCCCTAAAAATATAAAAAAATTCACGTCAGTAGTGTATATAATGAATTTAAAAGGAAAATTGTCACGGGTATGTAGGCTTTTATTGTTAACGAGTTATAGTCGATCAAAGTAATAGATAAAGTCGATCGAAAAAATATTTTTCCCAAATTTCAATGAAAATTATTAAGGTTAACATGTTAGTTGTTACGAAATAAGTTAGTTTTAAATATTAGATAAGACTACGGAATCCTTCATGCGCGTGGCCCGACACGCACTTGGCCAATTATTGTTTATTCTAGTCTGTTATGGACATTCAATAGTGATCGTGAAAATAGAATAATGAAAAATAGGATATATACCGCGTAAGTTTTTATAGTGAAAAAATAGAATAATATGATTTAAACTCTAGAAATCGTAAAAATTGTTTTAACTATAAATATATTTATTCACATGAGACTTAAATAGATGTTTTGTATGTAAAAATACATGAGCGAACTTTTTTTTGCTCTTGAACAATAATTTACCTACACTTTTTTGACGAGTTTCTACAGACCAATTTTAAGAATAGATACATTGAAATTATTAAATAAATACATACATTATTTTAATATAATACTATACATCACATTGTTCGTCTCAAACAAAGTTTTATAACAATGAAATAGAAATAACAAAAATCACAAACTAAATTCAGAGTAAGTGAGCGTTAAACGTTCTTAAAAAATTGAAAGCGCTTCAAAGTATTTCATACGTACGTTAGGATGTCCGTCCACTGCGTTAGGTAGAAGATAACGAGAATTGAAAACTACGAAACTATAAATTATTATCAAAAAATACCCAGTTTTACGAAAGTTTTGCCTTATCAAAGAGTTTACATGCTTTTAATATGTTATTAAATCGAAAAAAAAACTGTCTATAAAATACATCAAAGAAAGTTATTTTAATTAAAAGAATTCAAGATTCAAATCTCAAGATTAAGATTGGAGGTTAGATTGATATTGAATGTGATAAAAAGGTAATAATAGCTCATTGTGATTGATGAGAGAACATATTCGTTTGTACAATAATCACTTGCAAAATATTTGTTTTAGTTCGTAGATTTCAACATGTTGCTCTGCTTATTATAATTATATCCACTCACAGACGCATTTGACAGTGAATATTTCCTATACATATATTACAGAAAAACTCAGAAAATATATTAAATAACGTAATAAGATTTTATGATTATACAGAAACCAATATATAATGCAGCAATTTAATTCCAGTTCAAAATAAATTCCGAAAATATCACAGTATCGCTTCGTGCATAGACGTATAGCCTAAAAGCGCCACCTGCGAGAGCTTATGAGGACGTCTGTCCACCTGTATTGTGCCGCAACCACCCTCAACTTACCCTCGCTCATTGTGAGACTAAACTCGGTCGTTTCGCTTTCGAATCGCAGAGAAATTTGCTCAACAATATTGTGATATTCTTTTTTCTTGAGTAAATTCTGAATTCGCGTTAATTTTTATTCTGAGAATTCTGAGTGAAGTGGGTAGAAATGTCAGAAATAGCTGCGTTTAGAACAAGCTCGATCATGTTCGTGCAAACGTCGTTTGAATATATATAAAGAAAATAATACGTGGGCAGACATAATATGGCACACATGTAAAAGTTAATCCAATTTCTGTTGATGATGACGATAACACGTATAACAATTTAAAAACTCTTATTCTACTATGATGAACTTCACGAATAATCCTTGACACTTTGTTCTCATAACATATAGATTTATTACACGATAGCGGTATGAAAATTCTCACATTTTAAATTCCACACGGTTATGATGGTGAAGTATTGCCTCTGTTGTTCAAGTTTGCTGCGCCATAGTGCTCTCCCAAGCATTGTTATTTCACGAAAGTGCTGAAATATTATTGTGTCAAGTTTTGAAAGCAAGTCTAGTCTACACGAAAGCGATCTTTAGTGTTTTGAACGAGTGGGGAATGTCCGGTATCTGTCTTTAGACCGATTTTAATGCTTAGTGTTTTGTATTTAAGTTCCAAATTCGCTTGTTTCGTGGGAGCCGCAGGTGCAATCTGTGCGGTGAATCTTGCCTGTTGCAGCGCGTATATCTTGGCTCCCGACGTGTCACGCCTACTTGCTCCTTTTACACACTTAGTTCATCATACACTTCGCCTGCATCTTAGCGTAATTAGGAGCGCTTCCTACTAAGTTACGCTTCGTATAATTCTATTAGATTACCTCGTACAGACCAGGTGGCTAATTTGTTTGAGAATAACACGGTTAAGCAATGATTTTCACGTAGTTTTCGTATGTTTTGTTTAAAAAAAATCCTATTTTATAAATTCTTTCAAAATGTTTTGTAACGTCATATAAATGAAGTAATTCTTTGATTCTATTATATGAAAGCTATTGCATGTTCTAACATGAAATAGAAAATGTTCAATTCGACTGATTATTTTGATGTTGCAATAAAATTAGATCAATAAGCATTTGTTGGCTTAAATCAATTCAGTTATTAACCGCATCGACATATGAAAATTAACTATTATAATACGTATTCGAATGAAATTGAAATTTGATGAAAATGATGAATCTGATAATTCCATTTGATTTTAATATAATGCTAATTAATTAGACCATAGTATTATTATCTGCTCAATTAGATACACTTTGTAGTTATTTTAGAACAATTATGCTATTTCAAGTAAAACTAGCTTTACTGAGTTCTGTAGAAAACATTATACGGAGAGGTAAAATAAAATTGTCTTCGGTTTAAAGAAAGAAAGTAGGTAAGTATATTTTTTTAATCCAATCGGGTTAGGATACAAACGTATTGTTGGCTTTTCACGTTTGCCAGTCGACAGTGATTTGAATAAAACTACTTTAAACGGACTTAAATCGCGTATACTAATTATATTTTTATCATCCCGACGTTTCGAGCACTTTACAGCGTTCGTAGTCAAGGGTAGACTGAAATGACATTATTCTATTTGAAGTATTAAAGAAACATTATTTACAACTACCGCCAACGACTCCTAAGTTGATATCTAGAATAACGTTCCGGTTGCACGCAGAAGGCACTCATGTATCTTTAGGTCTTGCAGAATGATGGATTTGGGATTTTAAATTTTTAATGAGTGGATCCCAGGTGTTAGAAAGCCTCCAACCATCTTCTCTATTGAAGTTCGGGTGTTTTTGAATTTCAATAGCCTCGCGTATCATTCTGGGAATGAATCTGTTTTCTCTAGCGAGGATTTGTGGTTTATCAAATCTAATAAAATGGTTGGGTTTATCCAAAGCATGTTGACACACTGCAGACTTTGAAGAATGCCTGTTTTTGACATCTCCTGTGTTCTTTCACCCAAGTACCAATGCTTCTCTTTGTTTGGCCTATATAAGATAAACCACACTCACATTCAAGTTTATATACTCCTGCAGTTTGTCTTTACTTTAAATCCGTTTAAAGTAGTTTTATTCAAATGTGTAACAATCGCGAAATTCTAATACAACATTACGACAGTGATTTTATATATAGTGATAAAACACACTTATAAACTCGCTTTGCTTATCTGGTTCCCTAATAACCAATAGGTAAAAATTGGTCTCTTTTTAAAATCTTAACCGTCGAATGCAGTAATAGAACATTTAAAATTAACATATCAATGTTTATCTTGTTAAGTTTTTTGGAAATAGCTTTGGAATAGTCTTTCTATCAGCCAAATTTCTGGACCTTCGAGCCGGATAGGTACTTTATTAAATAACCTAATTATTTAAAGAATAACTGTCATAAAATAAAATAATTAGTATATTAATCAACTTTCAATACACTAACAAAATACAATAGCGTCTAACAAAATAATAATGATAATAAAATTCTATGACATCGACTACATAAATCAGAGTAGCCGGTATACACGACATGCGATATCAGCCAAATTTCTGGTCCTTCGATACTTCATTACGATAATTCTATTAAGAAAACCCGTTATAAAATCAAATAATTAGTATGTTAGTCAACTTTCAATACAGTAACGAAACACAAAAGCTTCTAACAAGATAATAAAGATACCTAATAATAGTACATGATATTAACGCTCTCTACTTAAAGCAGAGTAGCCGGTATATACGTCACGCGGGGCATGAGTGTGGCAGTCCATTAAGTTCTCAGTGTCACACACAATGCACGGCCGCGACGCCGGCCAGGTAACGCGACATCGACGGCTATGATATACACGTTGAAAGAATATGTCTTTCTATCAGCCAAATATGTGGTCCTCCGAGCCGGATACTTTATTGCATATAATAATCTACAAAAAAAATTCGTCAGAAAAATCAAATAAATAGTATATTAGTTAACATTCAATACAGTAACGAAACACAAAAGCTTCCAACAAGATAATAAAGATACCTAATAATACATGATATCAATTCTTCCTACATAAAGCAGAGTAGCCGGTATATACGACACGCGGGGCATGAGTGTGGCAGTCCATTAAGTTCTCAGTGTCACACACAATGCACGGCCGCGACGCCGGCTAGGTAACGCGACACCGACGGCTATGATGTACACGTTGAAATACGCTATTGATTGGATATCAATCCTTGTTACGCGTTTAATCGTAACGCTGTTATTGAATATGGTTGCCGTTTTTGTGTATTTTTCATTTGTGTTATGTTTTATGTAGTAGAAAAATAATATTTCAAAGTAACATTGACAATTGTGAGAAAAAATAAGTTCAAAAACTAAATCCCAGCTACTGAAATGTATGATACAAGAAAATATATGTTCATCATTTGATATCAGTTCCATTATATACCTACCAAACAGGACATTATTGAAAGTAAAAAAAATGTTCAAGACTTTATGGCCTATAGTAGCGGCCAATTAAGACGTTTCCAACGATATTTCATTTATCAAATACAAATGAGTAAATTTTATAAGGAGACTGATGATGATGGTTCATCTGATCCCTTTTAACTTTTAAATACGTACGGTCAAAATCAAGACACGGTAGTCGACTAAAATTAGTTCTTAGTCAACTCTTGTGGTTTCTTTTCGCAAACTGTATAAAATAAATATAGTTACCCATATAATGTCGTCAAGAGTGTGAAATAGATAGGGCATATCCTTGAGATTTCGAAAGTAACGTACTCGATTGGAATCTGCTCGCGCCTTATTCAAACATCTTAGCCGACGCGTCGGTATATCAGTTACGGGCGCTCGACGGCGCACCTCAGCCGACGTGTTTAGCGCGAGCAAATACGAGGGAGAAGGGTGAAGTAAAAAAATGGAGAAACGCGGCCCGAATAAACACAAGAGAAATAACGACATCAAACAATAATTGAAATCATAGCTCGCTGGCTGGGGAGACGGTAATGCGGCCAGAAGCCGCACGCGTGCACCCGCCGCCCGAGCCGCGCCCGCGAACCCAACTTATCGTTTTCCATAAACTTGCTTTTATTCAGGCTTCCCGCTTCTTTCGCTCAGGGAAACCCCCTTCTCGCGATACGACTCGGATAAAATGCGATCTCTTTTTATGAAAAAATAAACGGCTCGTTTGAGGCTACGAACACACGTCGTAGCTATTAATCTCGGCGAATCGAATAAAAGGTAATAGAGACGGTAGAGGAAAGATTGCCGTCCTCAATGGGATAGGACCCTCGTAGTCGCGATACCATTATTAGTGAGTTAACTCAATTTGCGGCATATTGTTTGAGAGCAGCTTAATAACAGGCTAAAGGTCGAGGAGCATCGTCATGACTACCCTTGATCCGCCGCAACCCGGACCTAAATTACCGCCGCATAATAACTATCCGTGACAACATCCCAGCGTATTTCACAGTACTTTCAAAAACGTTCACAAAAATATTTACAAAAATTACTTTAACGTCTTTACTTAACATAATATTAGTAACTTAGATCTGCTAAGGATTTCGACTCGGTCTTAAATATATAATTACATAATTCAATAATAATAATTTGACTTCATAGTAATTAAATCCAAACTTTACCTAATCCAAAAACAATACTGGTAGTTGAGGCCTTAGAATAATGGGCTCGATCAAATATCATAATTACTCGGCAAATTAACACCCATTAAATAAAGATAAACCAACCCTTTCGGTAGAGAATTAAATTTATAAAAGAAGATATTGCAATTATTTTCGGTACTTAAATATAAGTTACATTTAAGTACCCAAAGTAATTCGTCTTTTTGCTTGTTTAGAAGTAAAATTAAAATCGGATTTCCTATTTTGAATTTCACAGAAATTAAATGCTTTTTCAGAATATTTCATAAATATTACGAAAACGTTATATGCTTCCGGTAGGTAATTTCGATAGACTGAAACTGAAAGCTATATATATTATTTTAGAAATTCGATACAGGCAAATAAGCTTCCGATGCGCTAGTTTATTATATACGTAAAATGGTGACATATTGGAATTTCGTCGATCAATGCGAATGTGAAGAGTTAGGTATAAACCAGCTCATGTAGACACGGTATAGATGAATGCATGCTTTAATTATTATCATAATTATTGTATTCAGTGCATGTGAGCTCGAGCACGTCGACAGAATTTCGATTTTAAATATCTCTTTCAAAAGCATTGATATTATTGATAATAATATTTTGAATTGTTATTGAATAAGTTTATGTGCCCTGATTTAAATATATATTCGTTATGAATTTAAACAAATACACAAATGTACCAGATGAATATTAAAATGTTATTACCTAGTAAATACGAAATAAATTAAAATGTACCAACATTTAGCATCCTAACTTTGGCAAAATTAATAAATTAATAAAATAAATATTTTGTTCCGACGAACGACTGTTGATCGATACATTTTTTTTTGTTCTGGATGTAATGTTCATTTCTGTACCCTGAAATCGTGGAGACTATCTCGTGATCGATTAAATTATTGCCTCGTGGAATTGTAACAAACAAGCATTAAACTTTACATAGTCAACGTACTAGATAGAATTTCAAACCAATAACATTTTATCTATTAATAAGAAATCTGCTTTTATATTAACATAAAGTGCACAACTAGAACGACACAATTGATGGAGTAGCCAAAGACGGAGGTCAGTAATGATATAGTGGAAGAGTCCTTTGTGTCGCTTCGAAAGTAGCAATTTTTCCTGACAAGCCGCGCCCCGCTGCGCTGTCCCGGCCACTCGCTCGACACTGCATAAAATATCCTCCGGGTAATATACACTACAATGCACTACTGATGCCCTCTTTTGATATATTTGTATTGGGAAAGATTGTAATGTGAAAATATACGAATATAAACAAAGAAGCCAAGTCAGGCAAGCTCTACTTAGCTGTTCAGGAATTTGGTAATAAGAATGACAATTATCTACAAAAGATAAGGTAGGTAAGAAATACCATATAATTTAGAATATCAAAATAACATAAATCTCTATAACAAGCTCCGTTTTAAGCAGAGCTCGGTGGAAACAGCCGTTCTTCAGTTGATACATTTTCAATTGCAGGCGGCTGTCAGTGTGCCAATTTCGCGGCATTCACAACAAATTACGTATTAAAGCGAGTGGAAGCGCAAACAAAACGGGCGTGTTCGTGACGTGAATCCAGTAGATGGCTACGTGCAGACCAGCTGCGGACTGCGAGGCTCCTAGCGATACCCACTGCTTTCCACTTGACACATATCAAATTATTTGTTCGCATATAATTATAAATATTACCAAAATAATGTGTGGTTATTAATCACTGCTTTCCGATTGACACATATCAAATTATGATTGCATATATTTCTAAATACTACCAAAATAATACGTGGTTATTAATCGGGGTTAACCCAGAATTAACGCTAGTTCAATGTCTTACTTCATGACATTCGAGTGATATTTTTGAAATGAATTTAAACACAAAAGCACTTGAAAGTTCAGCGGTGTTAGCTAGACTATGAACCCGCGACCGATTTAGATCGACGTATTCACCACTAGGCTATCTTGGTTCTACGATAATAATATTAAACCTTAAATAGCTTTAAGGGCAACCTTCGATTTTCAAACATATAAAAACTTTTAAATTAATATTACCAATTTTACCTTTTGTGCAACGAATTTTCATTTGATGTGATTGACATTTTCGATAGCAAGCTCGCTGAGGCTTTGTAAAATCATGTAACATATTGGTGACTTTTAAAGAATAAATGAATTATGATATAATATCAAAGGTGTAATAAAAATACTGTTCTCAAAGTATGCAATCAAAAAGTGTCGGAGGCAGCCCATAAAATTTTTCGCGAAAAATTCTTTTCCAGATTTAATTACATAATAACGAAATATTTGAATGACTTTTAAATGACATTATTGTTTTATTTATAAATTGTTTTGTCTAAAAAGTCATCTAATTAGCCATTCCAAAATATTTTTTCTCGATTCCAACGTAAACATTTTAGGAAAATAAAAATAGCAACATTTAGATGGGATTATTTTTATAAAATCTTCGAGTAATGTTATTTATCTTGGAAACGAAGACGAGGTAGCAATATTCTTCGAAGCCAATTAAAATATCTGATTAGCAGTTTATCCCCTTCGTTAAAGAAATTGAAGGTATTTTTTTATACGGAGACGGGATTAAATTGTTTACTGTTTCACCTTTTATTTCGAAAAGGTAAACCTGATGAAAAAGTTTTTTTTATACATATTTTTTTGTTTTTAAAGTAAATTAACTAATTAGGTAATCAATTATATAAGAACAAAGAACAAACAAAGGAGAAACATGTACAGACGAAAATATTGTTTAAAATGGTTGTATCGTTATTTTACATAGTGTTATACTTTAGTTATATTTCTGTTTATTACGATATTACAATTACAGCTGTAACGTATAGACTACGCTTGAAAGTTTTAAAAGTTTTCTGACTCACATACATTTATTTAATATTTTAACGAACTAAAATATATTTGAAAATTACAATTTACTTATTATTTCTATTCCTAACCCTCTTCATACTCACATATTATAGAATAAATCTTACTTGCATTAGATTTGTTTGTTGCTAAAAGAAACTGATATGGGTGTATTTTTAAATCAATTACAGGTGTGCAATTAGACGTCGCAGACGGTAGTCTAATAGTCGGAATATCGGGTAAAGTGAGCTGTTATCTGCCACGAGCCAAATAATCCCTTTAATTAGCAAGCGGAGACATGATACTGCTACAACTAACATAAACTATGCAGTGTGTGGGTGTTTTATAACTATAAAATACGTTGTTGATAGAAAGAAATATAAAATAATACGCTTATGTACCAATCTGTTAGTAAATTGTTACGATATGTATTTTGTAATTAATTGACTTTATTTAGAATCATTTTTTTTCAAGGTAGAAAATAACAAAATGAAAGAACATATTAAGAAGACTCGATTATATTACCCACCCAATCTAGATTAATAAAGATAATGTATAAAAAGATGACATGGTTGTAATATACCTAATAACAGTGAAAAGTAGAAAAGTCAAGAGTAAAAGTACTAGTTATTTATACGATACGAATGTCTCTTAAAATACGAATAAGAGCATCGAAATTAAATGAATAGAACGCATTGAATGCAGACAGCAGGTCTAGTCGGCGACACGGTCGTCTAGCAGCCCGCAGCGCCGCAGCTACTCGTCGTGAATGCCTAATTACGACGTTGAGTAAATAACTTTTCTATTTGCCTCGGGTTCGTTCAGTAAAACATTAATCATGATTGAGCTAAGTGGCTTAATACGGGTGGTATAATGGCGAGCAATGATCGCCGAGGGGGGCGGCGCCGCAGCGGCGCGCTGTAGGACGTCCACGGTGACGCGCCGCCCGGAGCTCGCTATACGCGTTGTTCGGTTATTTTATCGACAGCATTCGACTATTCGCTGTATCGACTTTATTACGATCTATTCATTCATGAGTAACCGTGCAATACCTCTATTCATCTATCGCCATACTTTCAAGGATAGAGCCTATTCTATCTTCTATGAAAAGAGCTCATTAAGATTCAATCTATCGGTGTATAAGATGGTTATATATGGATCATATGAGCACCGGAAGCAGTTATGTACATCAGAGCAGCCGATCCCAACTAACAGAGTGAATCAATTGGTCGAAACCGCGATAGCTCCCAAATGGGTAACACAAACAAGAGCCATCGAACTACGCTCGCGGCGGCCGCATGTTATTGTTTGCTCACCGTAACTAAACCAGCTCAGGAAGCCTCCCAGCCGACACAGAAAAGCATTGGGCGAATATTTAAAATAAATAAAACATACATATAACATCAAACAATAGTTATGGCAACGATGTTATTGCAAAAATACTCTGATCATCAAAATAAAATTGTCTCAAGTTTTTCTTTTCAGAATGATGTCTGAATTTTGCAGGAATGTCGCCTGCAATTGATGTACATTCAGATTTTGTTTCGTAGAGATAATAAATTAATACCTACAAAAATATATAAATTTCTTGAGCAAATAAATTACCAATGACCTCAAAACACCCGATCAAAAAACACAATACGAAAATACTTTAATAAATTTAAATAAAATTCACGACGCAGAATATTCAACTGGTGGCGGACGTTAAAAATACCGCACGGTATATAAACGGTGAAAAGTTTACTGAATATAATGCTAGGTGCACACGAGTGCAATAAAAGGTGGCCCACAGGGGGCATAGCCGCGGAGAGCTTTTCCTTGTCGCCTCGCATTACGTTAAACGATTATACCGATACGATACCGATAGTGCGCCCGTGGTGCCTCCGAATCCTTTAGCGCAACAATCGTCGTAAATCGACGCTTAGAAACCGCTGAGTGTATGATATTGCACAATCTTAATGTGTGGAACTTGCAGTGGATTAAAGAAGAATAACAAAACGCCAAGGATATATTTATATGGAAAATTTACACAGTAAAAAGCAGTAGATACATATCCAGTTGCGTTAAGATTTTATTTTTGTTTACAACCAACGTACAACTATAACACTATTCTAAGTATAAAAAGACATAAATATTACTTTAGTGATATTTTATAAGGCAGCCAAGTTCAATAAGCTACGACATTTCAGATGGAATTCCGTTATAAAGAACCAATCAAACATGAGTATGAAAGTTTGACATCTATCTGAATGTCACGAAAAAGTGGTGGCGTTGCGGGGCTTCTTTCCAATCGCCCTTTTAGAGGATTCGTCTTTCAAGTTTGACGAAACGTTGCGATAATAACATCGGTATATTTTCGTTGGTAAAACGTGACTTAGTTTGAAAATGTGTTTGACTTATTTAGTACAAAATTTAAATATTATTATAATAGTATAATTAATATAATAGTATAAATTTAAAAAATACGGCACATTAAAATAAATAACTGTTAAGTACTGTGTACCTATTGAGGGTATTCGATTGAGTTATACAGTGTTGAAATATTTTAATTTTGATAAAAATAGGCAATTATAATCCCACCAAAAACAACCTGTTAAAAAGGCGATAGGCGAGGCCAAATAGGCGATTAATTGGCAGATCATTTCCTTGTATATTTTGAAACAGACGTTGAATCTATAAATACGATCCGATGTTTTGTAAATCAATAAGTATCCTTAGAGAAAACATTTTCTATTCGAACGCATCTTATAAATCGTTCCTACATCTTTAACATAGTTTACAAATTCCGAGTACGAAGCATTGAAGGTTCGCAGGAAACTCGAGGAAAACTCTTGTGTGAAGAGCCAATCGAAACGGCACAAGTAGGGTTGCCAACATTTATTAGAAAAAATAGAGTATGGCTGATTTCAAAGGAGATAATTAAAGAGTACGGACCTACAAAAAAGAATATCACACAACAATTTTTCATTATTTTAAAAATTTTATTACTATAAAAATTACAACTCTAAATAATTCATATAAATGAAGAATATTTAACAAATAAAAATAGAGTATTTTAGCGTACTCTACTAGTGTTATGGATTATTATTTAATCTAGTTACTCTATTTTAGAGTACGATTGGCAACCCTAGGCACAAGTATCTATATCGAAGAAATACAGGCTCCGACTCGCGATTCGTTTCATATTATTGCTGTTCTCATAACTTGTCTATTGTGATATTTCATCGGAACTCAATTTACAGTAAGCCGTGCGAGTGCTGATGTTCGAAATTAACTTTGTAGTTCCCAGTTTGTTATGATTCCATACTGAGCATATTAAAAAATTTTCCGATGTTTACAGGTTCGACAATGTTTGTGAAATAAAATGTTTACATTATTCGAAAATACAATATTGAAATAATATAATATTTATTGTTAATATAATATTTTCCACTTTTTAAATTTCCAAGATGTTATAATAATTTAATACAGTTTTTTCTTTACTTTGAAACCAATGTTTTACGGAAATTTAGATTTCATTATCCTCAAAACTAGTCCAATCGTACGTAAGGCAAGCTTTCGTCACAGGATTTCCTTCACAACCTAAACCATAAATTTGTATCATCAAGATAATTTTTCATATCGAATAAGCATATCGAGTATGTCGAGTATGTAGTAAATACCAGTTATTCGCAGCTAATACACGGTGCAAGTGCATCTGAACCTAATAGCCCGTTCCCACTTGTCGTGCGTCGGATCCGGATTTTAATCGAATGTTCCAGTGGCAGAACATTTCATATCACTTACTATACACTTGTCGTCCGATTAAAAATCGTAGGTGTGAATAGAAACGCCGTCATCTGTAGGGCTATTCCGACTAAAAATCGAGACTCACGTGAGTGAATTTAATCATTTCACTTATTCGGTCT
>DVXP01000475.1:0-20244 GCA_018235645.1 Junonia grisea | reverse complement strand
TTTACAGCGGTCACATTTCAATTAACTGTAAAGATAACACATTTTCTGAGAATGTGTGATATGACTCCCCCACCCCTTCCCCATTCATTCCTCATCCATTTCCCATAAAAGGCCAGCAATGCATTTTGTAGCTCCTCTGGTGCTACAAATTTCCTTGGGCGGCAGCATTCGCTTTCCATCAGGTTATCTGTCAGCTCTTTTGCTGCCATATCCCATAAAAAATATGAGCAACAAAAGAGTAACTGTCGAAGTGGCGGCTGATAGATGAAAATGGAAGAGAAGGACATGTGCCAATCTCACATAAAGTCAGACCAGATTTAGAAGAAGCTCACATCTTGGAACTATGTATCCTTATGTATCTGTATGGTGTCTATATGCATATCAAACAGAAATATTAATAAAAGGGGTCAGTGCAATACTTTGAAGTAACATTTACTTACATGGTACAATTTTAAACCAAAAAAATTCTACCATGTTGTTGAAAATTGAATGTTAAACCAAAATATCAAGGATTATAGTAAAATAATTCATTATGGACTTCTGCGAAATTACACATAATTCAATTAATATCATATTTACTGATAATGGTAGAAGACGCTACTGTCTTTACACAACCAATGTGCTAGAAAACATTCCATAACAATTACTTGATAATTCTATTCTCACATTTCTAATTTCCCGGTATAAAAAGCTAAACATATTTTATGATAACAAATAAACAATGAACCAAGAAGCATGGGAAAACTCTGCAGGAAGCTATTGAGTGCACATAAATTATAAAATAATGGGTAAAAAGCTGTACATAATACTTCCTTTGCCTATTCATAGGTTTGAAAAACTGTTTTTATGTATGCTGTAATAGCATTTATTCAGATAAGAGTATGTTAATAGATATTAATGAGGTTTTTTTTTTTTAAAAATTAAGTATGTGTTTTGTATAAATTAGTTGATTATTCCTTTTTGCACAGTTTTGATGTGATAAATTTTGATGTTTGCTATTGTGTCTGTAGATTCTGAAAATATTGACTGAAATATTAGGTATATCAAAATCATAACTTTATATATTATAAGTTTGAATCAAAAATTTGTTTGTTTTCCCCATATTTTCCAAATAGGTACTCACTAAGAAATTTTCAATAAAAATTGTTGATGGTATGAAAGCATATACGTTGCTTGTCAAATAATAATCCGATCTCATTAATACAAATAAAAAAGCCATAAGCTCGTACTAGTATTGTAATAAATCAAAAAGATATTAAAAATAGCTAGAACTGCAATAAACATAATTCAACAACATGTTTTGTATACTTTTTTATATCATTAAAAACTTCTGAATTTTAAAGTTATTGTTAATTTGGCACTAAATTATAGACACAAGTCATCCTTTTCACAAAAAATAGATAAGAAATTTATATGATGGAGAAATAATTTTAATAAACAGTTTTTTTTTTATTTCAACACATTGTAATTGTTAGTTTAATTATAAAATATACAACATAAATACAATCTTTGTTGCATGATTTTGAATTTAAAACAACAAAAGAAATACATTAAAGCTATATTATTCATTAAAGCTTCTAGTCACACCTATACAATATCATGTTGCAGTTTTTAAAAATAAATTAGTCTGACCAGTATGACTTTTTTGTGTAATTTTATATTCCTCAGAAAAAAAGACAGAAAAAATGGACCTTGAAAAATTTATAAGAGCAAAAAGAATTTTGTACCCATCCTAAATGTAATAAAGATTAACATTATTTTGATGTAGAATTTAATGTGTCCTGCTTCGTTATAAATTGCCTGATACCTTTTTATAATTAATTATAATTAATTATAAAAAGGTATTTATAATTAATTATAATTAATTATAATTAGATAATTATCTTTACAAGTATAATAAAACATTTAAAAAGCTATCTCTATAATTATATCAAATACAGTAGATACCTATATGATATAGAACTGAATAGTTTGTATGCTTGGATAAAAAACACTATTTTTTTTGTATAAACAATAGCCTATTAAAAGTACTTCTTAATAGTTCTTAAAAATGCGCCTTTTTTGTACTCCATTTCAGGCGCCTATAGTTTAGATGAAGTTTTGTAAAACTAAATAAATTGGACTTTCGAAAAGGTCAATATTAGTGAATGTTCGTCCGAAAAATTAAGACTCTGAAGAAGAAATGTAGCAAATTGAATTTTGTGTGGCGTAAAAACCTATAAGACAATATACATCAAAAACAGGAATAGTTATTTGAAATGATATGCTACCAAAATAACGATTTTACGCAAAAAAGTCGTGCGCACCAATTTGTTAGGCCATAAAACATCAACCTACGACATGGGAGCACTATGACATAGTGGTCGCAAGGGACAGATACAGCACGGGAGGGCCAATGGATGCGCAAGCAAAAGCGATCCCGCATCCCCTCCATATCCATACTGATGGGCGGCTATCACAGTGGTTTTAGTGAGTGCAATCACACATAACCCGACTTTCCTCCCAGGAGTCGGGTATCTATGAAGATTACCGCTTTTTTTAAACGCTGGGGAATGTATTAACGCATACCACCAAAGGAAACTTAACCGTTATGTGGGACTCCTGGAGCAAAGCGCGCTCCAGACTACCCACTAAAACCCACCGGTACCCTCATCGTCCTCGCTGGGTGCCACGGGATCGTTTACGCATGCTACCGTAGCGCCCCGATGAAAGAACAATTTCGAATGAAGATTTACCCTGCGTTAACAAAGAAAATTAAATAAAGGGACAGCCAGTAATTGCTAAAGTACAAATGAAACGATTCGGTAAATGTGTTCGCTATTGTCGTGGCCGATATTTCTCCCTCGAGAACACGAGGATTGTGTTACGGAGGAAATTTTATTTGTTCAAAAGCAAGCTGATATAAAAAAAAGAGTTGTGGTTAATTGAATTTTCCTACATTTGCTTTGCGTGATTGAAATAAAAGTAATCGAATTTAACTTTACTGGATTTTCTCCAGGGATTTTAGCAAAAGGTTTGCTTTTGATTGACAGTAATGTTTTACTAGTTGAAGCCTTATAGTGTAACAAGAGGTATACAATTGTGAGACAGGAATGTTCCGAAATGTAACTTAAAATGTTGATGTCATCTTTAATCTACATGAAATTGCTGTCTCGTTATACGTAGAAAAATGTCAATATGTGTATTTTCATCCTAAAGAAAGAATTATGATACTGAAATCTTCAAATATCTTTATATCTATCACATTTACTCCGATAACTTTATCCCAGGAAAACAAAGCTTTACCCACTTAGCCTCTTTGTTCCAACAATGTCCGATAAAGATTATCAATGAACATAATTATCTACGTCATACTTTATGTAATATCGCACTTGATAGCCATTCATAACTTTCATACGTTATCATATGAATGAAGAGATTATCATAAGATACGACAGTTTCCGGTGACAAGTATAATCGTCGAATTCGTGAAATATCACGAACAGGTAAATTATATCTGCGTAATGGATAATCAGAGATTCTCAAACTGGGAAATGGTGGTGCTCCTTAGGGATATGCCATTATAGGGTGAGAGAGATTTGATTGATAGATTTCCCTGAATATATACTTACTTGTGTACCGCTGGGCACCAAATGTGCCCTTTTGTTGATGAAAAACGGATTTCCGATCGCTTTATATGTGATGGTGATTGATGAAAAATATACATGTGTTACTGTTGGCACCAAAGTGACGGACGAGTATGATTATTAAAAAAGTTTTGTTTTTGGAAATATTAATGTAAATTTTTATTTTTATGTATTCTTGACGCGTTGTAATTTTTCTATTATACCTAAATATAAGAATAGAGTTATACTTTTTCCTTTATTACAAATTAAGAGGGTGTGATCACTATAATGTTGGAAACCTGTGCTGTTTAGCATGAAGCATTATAAATAATGACTTTGCAAAAGCAACTGAACAAGGGTGAATTACATTTCCCTCCACCCTCTAAATGCAGGCATATTTTTTATAATAAAACTTTTATCAGAAAAAAGTTATCCGTCTCGTACAGATAACGAACACAAATGTAAGTATTAAATATGATAAAAGTAATATCGTATGCGTACATACTTAATTACGATTTTTTTATTAAAGCCATGATTATGCGAAATAAGTTTTTATGCGTAATATTGTTTACAATTACCAAAAATATACGTTAAAAATCCATGGTTGAGAAAGAGACACCTATTTTTTTACGAAACAAGACTTTCTTTATTTTTTATACTATTTACTATTTTTCAAGTACTTTCAATCTACAAACAGGAAATAGATAATAGAGTATGTACTGCGTCACTCCGTTATCATATTGTATTGTATGATTGTCGTTTTTAAAATTCCCAATAAAAGCTACGCTGATAAAAAATTTCTTTGAAGCAATTCAATTTTTTTTATTTTTTGTTGTTTTAATGATAAAATTATGTAAAATTATGAATGAAATAAAAATTAATAATCATAAGCGTTATTGCTCACCAAAATTAACTATTTAGCTTGTGCTCGCGTCTATGTTGGAGCATGGATTCTCAAAAGTTACCATAAAATACCATGTAGTAGAAAAAATTAGTACAGATGAATGTTTTGTAAAAGTTAATCTATCTATTATTATCAATTATTTATGCTTATAAAAAAAAAACAAGTGGAACTTGCATAGTTATTTCCAAACTACGTTCAGCCTCTTGTGACTTCTGCTGGATCATCCTCATCAGTATCTTTATCAATAAAGAAGTTTTCCATGTATTTATAAAGGGACACCTTGGCTCACTGATCACATCTCACAGCTTAAACCGTTTGGGTTGGGACGAAAGATACAGCATTTGGGCACTCGTCAAAGACGAAATTTTGAAAGGTCGAAGCAGTTTTCGAAAATTTCTGTAAAGAATTTAGTGCAAAGCGAAGATTGAGACAAAGCTACTGGAGTTAACAAATCATTTTAAAAATACAGTTAGCTATCAATGAAGAGTCATCTAGTAATCGGACGTAATAAAGGTTGCTAGCGGAAACAGTAAAACATTATGATTAGTTTGCTCGACCGAGCGATGCGGCCGTATTTCCAATTCAATAGATTGATGCACACTGCCATAATTCACTTCAATGACCGTTTTACAGCGGTAACCCGTTAAATCTATTTCAATTAAACGTCATTTTTCATCTCCGTCTTTTACGGAATCATTGTAGATAATTTATTCAATAACTGTAGTTTCGTTTTATGATAGAAACTTTAAGTCATGTTTTGGTGTTTGTTGTACTATTGGTAGTTTTGAATGATAGAGTTTCTATCTTCGTTAATAACTTCGATAATAGCAAAATTATT
Organism: Junonia grisea; assembly: GCA_018235645.1. Classification (NCBI taxonomy): domain Eukaryota; kingdom Metazoa; phylum Arthropoda; class Insecta; order Lepidoptera; family Nymphalidae; genus Junonia; species Junonia grisea. Next base: position 14,897 of record DVXP01000475.1, on the reverse strand, counting down.
AAAGAAAGTTTTGTTTATTTGGGCTTACAAGATTCATGAAAAACACGATCAACATGGCTCACGGAACTTTCAACTTAGTCATAGAAAAAAAACATGGCCTTAGCATGTAGTTATGTTGATATATTGATTAGTTAATAATCGTTTGTACAACAATATTCTGCATTAATTTGCATGCGTGAATCAATTTCAAACAACCCTTCTATGAACGCATTTTGTTAGAACTTTTTTCGAACGATCGCTGGAATTAATACAATAAGAGGTTTACGAAAGTAATATAAATAGCCTATAGTAATATATAGTAAATTTCAATAAGAAGGTAGATAAAGAAATGAGGTAGTATACAATTATATATCGAGCACAAATTATTCAGCATTACTTTAGTAGACTTATGTTTGAAAAAATATACATGTATGAAATATGCCTCAAACCACCATTCAAAATAATAAAGTCAGAAATATTAAAATTGTTACGAGATGTAGCCCTTTAACGACACAAAACTCTTTGAACGTCCTGAACATTTATGAATTTCTTTTTATCGCGAAATAAATGTATTTAGAATGTTGAACCAGTAATGAATATGCGTGTTCACGTCTGAGTCATGACGGATGCAAATTAAAACGAGTTCGTACACATGTTAGTTTCCTTCCTGTTATTGAATAGTATGACAGATGGGGTTTATATTGCGTGGGGATGTGCGTTGCTCTGCTGGCCACGAGCGGAGCAACGCACGGGAGGGGCAGCGGATGCGCATTCGAAAGTGATCCCGCAGCCTCTCCGTTTCCATGCTGATGCCGGCCATCTCAGGGTTTTTAGTCAGTGCAACCTCACAAACCCTATCTCCCCCCCAAGACTCAGGTATCTATGAAGACTTAGCCTGCGTCAACAAAAAAAGGTGGTTTATAAAGGGAGCGAGTGTGTCACTTACTGAAATGACAACAGCGGATAAATCGTCTCGATCTGTTTCCCCGAGTTATTTATGATCATAAGAGAAAATTGCGAATCATCAGATCGTCTGATTGAATTACCAACCAAGTGCTGTTTTAGTAAATGTGTTACCTAACGTTAACCGAATCAATAGGGAGTTTTATGGTATCACTGTTTGCGAAAAAGTTACCAACTTCTGATTGTTTTTTAAATTCTCCATTCAAACCACAATCGAAACCTTAAAAGTTTGTAAATATAAAACACAATGAATTCATATTTTGGAGTAAATTTTGTTAAAAAACGATTTGGTATCGCTAAGGCGACACAAGCAGCGAAATTTTTGTAATTTCTTTCAATGAATGAGATTACTTTTGAAATCAAGAGATCAGACACATGTAAAAATGTACCTACATTCTTCATGAATAAAGTGGATAGGAATATTAAAATGCGTCTTATGAAATAGTGTTTTGTGACGTTTTTCTTAACGTCATAAATATTTAAAATGATTTTTTCGGTAAGAAACAATTATTGATAATCCAGTAGAAGTAAAAATTGAAGCATTAAATAGTTTTAGCCTTTGGCTATTCATCGTACCACCAATTTTTGCGAAGAAATTTCGCTGAAATTGGAAAGGACACCTAATCGAAAAGCCCACGCTTCTATTTAAATGAATGAGCTCAGCAATCAGTGTTTCAAGGAAATATCGTTTGTGCGAAAAGAGGGAACGATTTTAGGTCAAATGCAGTTCAAATTGTCTTTCTCCGAAGACGTATTTTGATTTGAATTTTTGGTAACCTATAAAAATCATACTTTATGGCTTCAATTTCGAAAAAATGAAAAAGAAACATAAAACTAAAACTGGTAGTACTGTCACCTAAGGTGCACCACACTCCTATAAAAAATCGTAGTAAAGTAGGTACTTGATGGTAGGTGTGTTTTGGACGGTGATTGAGAGAACCACGAAGATGACAACGAACCACTTCTCCTTCCCCATTCTTCTTAATTTCGTCTTTTTCCATTCCTTTTTTAACCAGGAAACGCATTTGTGTCTTGTCTTTCGTCCTAAAAATGTGATCTCTTTACTCCGGGTACTCGCCTTATTATGACTGTTTCCTTTGTTTTAGAGATAAATATTTCCTAAATTAAAAAAAATACATATTCGTAAAAAGGAGTTTAAGGCCAATACAAAAACTACGAAGAAAACGTGCAATAAACAGCATGCACGCGGTTCGTCAGCGTTCGTCAGTGACATCATTAGCCTTTGATGATAGCAATCTAGCTGAAATTGTCACCGTCAAAGGTTCCTCTTAAAAACGTCTGCGAACTTTCGGCAAGCTGGAGCAAGCGAGCAGTCTTATCGTTTAGTAAAGAATTTTGACATCAAAGCATACGATCCGTGAGACTACGCTTCAACGTTTTTCAATTTTGGAAACGCTGTAATCAATCGACACTTTACTATGCATTTGTGGAGCTGGTAAAATGATATGACAATTTGGATGGCTGAGAAAAATACGGATTTCAAGAATTGAACCAATGGCTCTCTTCCACCAATTTGGAGTGTGTGTGTTTATTAACGTTACACTACGTCGGAATGACGTCAGTGCATATGGGGTCGTTATGTCTGCCGGATGTTTTGAGCGGCGGATGGAGTTCCCGATAGTTAGGACAGTCGTTTTTAGATGACTTCGTGGCTTATAATGTCTGTTTGGTATTGACAGGAATATTGTCTCTAAGTATTAAAAGATAACTCCCTAATGAACTTCTGTAAAAGTGTGTTATATTTATGGCTTAAAAAGTGTATATTTTCGGTTCCTTTTGGTCGGCGCTCATATTATTTTTTGTTGTGTATTGAAACAAAAATGACTATCAATGATTCATATTTTTTGTTGCATTAAAAAACTTTATGTATCCTTTAACTCGTCTAAATTAAGTTTTGTATCAATTTACATTTCAAACTTGTTCTCTTCCAGAATTGAATATAAAAACTTTTAAAAATATTAGTCATTATTACGTTGGTCATAAATCGAATTTCGTTTTCATAACTGCACCCGTCTGGACTGGACCAGACTGAAATAGTATTTCCTATTTCTTGACAGGGCTAGAAGCATATTTCTCGCAACGGAAATAATTTTTATAAAATAGTAAATATGTTTCGAAATTTTATCATTGTCGACAACTCTAAACTTTCGTGATAATTAGCGAAGTATACAAATAAAAAGTATACACCCAGTCACCCAAACAGATTAACAGACCTTACGATGCTAAAGTAAGTTATTAGAGTTTACTCTATATTATTTTATGTGTTTGTCCCGCTTTTGTTGCTTAAAAATTTAGAAAATATTTTTTAACGTGCATATGTATATGTTGAAACTATACTCTACAATAATTCTGAATGTTGCGGTTTTCTTCAAAATGCCTACCTCAAATACATATCTATTTAATTAAACATAATGAGGTACAATTTATTTTCAATTCGTGAGATTCTGTTGTGACTCAAAATCAAGTTTTTCATTTTGTTTAAAATGGATTAGTTAGACATTTCTACCATATTTCATCTTTACATGCGCAAATTGAGTTTAGCGAACACTTTGGTTCGTTCTGAATACAGCTGAACATGAGTTCGGATTTAACTGAGTTTAACTTTGGTATGTCATAAGTTTAGTCGGTTTATCTCAACTGAATATATGTAATAAGTAATCTCTGAACGTCCTGATGCTAGGCAATATATTATTTTCAGAAGACATTTCCGAAGCTTAATCTACTCTAGAACACTTTGAAAACGCAAATATAGTGCAGAACTTCCGACACGTGTAACATTCTTTAAGGTTTTTCCTTTCACCGTAAATCATAGGATATAATATGAACACAACTGTAGGAAACTTATCCGATAAAGCATCCTCTTCTTCACGGTTCAAATCTACATCGTTTTAGATAAATAGCGAAACACGACGATTTACAACTGCTACATCGATTGGTGTCGAATCAGAAAACATTATTCCAATGGGAATGCATTATGTTCTTCAATCTTCGCGATGAAAACCTGTTCGATATAAAGAATTTGCTTTCTGCTTCGTGATCGCTTAAATGTCACGTTGTACGGTCTGACATTTGAATTGAACGTCCAGTCAAACGGAATATGAATAAGGTAGCGCAAAAGAAGGAATATTTGAATTTATAATCAGAAGGGACCATTGTAACTTTACAGGTGATTTCGCAATATCGATCGATCTTCGTAAATATTTCTTGTTAATAAGAAATTGAACCAATTGAAACTGAACTTTTTGCTTTGGACAATTCACGTCAACACTAATTACGATTGGTAATTAAAATTCACGTTTATTATGGTGCGACGAAGATTTTATTACATTATTGCTTCCTTTTTGAAATTAATCAATCTGTATTTTTGTGCACAGGTAGAATAAATAATAATCCAGGTATAAATGCAATAAACTCATTGTTTGTGCGCATCGTGTAGTTAAAACGAACTAACTGGTCGACTGAGCCTTGATTCGTCGTGTTTTAGGTTTTATATTACCCTATTTTAAACTCTTACTCGTCGTAAAAAATGCTTGTACCATAAAGTGAAAATGGCTCCCTTTATATTTATTTATCATTTTAGCTTATCGTTTTATTATAGGACATAATCAATGATAATAGCTATATTTTTATGACTCTAATTTTTTTTAAATATCAAGACCTACATCGTTACCCCAAAATTTTAGACCAAAATACACTCACTGTATTTTTCAACATAAAGCCTTTAAACTCATGTCTACCTATCGTTCTATATCTATGGTGTTCAGAAGCAATACTGGCGCTATAGAAACGTTCAGCGCCGAGTTCCACGCTGTCAATAAAAGGACACGGCAGATACTTAACATAATCTCCAAGATCAATAAACTCTCAAGGTGAGTACGTTGCACGACAGTGGATATACTGAGAGAATTTTTCATGCTATCGATATTATTTTCGACGAAATGTGTTTTATTTCCTGTCGTAAATTTATTATAGATTTGGTAATCAAATTAAGATAGGTGAATGTACGTTTTATTTTACAGACGGTTTTATTTACATGATTAATTATGTCCTTTTTATTTTATCTGGTAATCTTTTACTTGGTATAACAATAATCTAAAAATTGTGATTCTTATAAAGGTTTTTTCCAATATTAATTCTGGATAAGTCTTTTGAAAGTTATCTCGGTCATAATATAGTGAAATTAGAACGTGGCTAATAATTTTTGATTACATTTGAAGCTGACAAAAAAGAGGAAAAAGTAACTCGTTAAACTACAAAGTGAGTTCGCGTGAATCTAACGGATAAAGAGTTCTTAACTTCGGATTTGGGAGATGCCAAGGTGAAATATCAAAATATCAATTTCTGAGCAGGTTTGGGAAAGTATGGGATTTGTAGGTCAGGTTTACTCCAATGTTTGGTACTTTTATATCGAACGATTGAGAAGGGCCATGGTTACTGCAACAGGCTTGACTGGTGGCTGGTTCTTTCTTGCTCGTCGTATTTGTAGTGGATTTTAAAGGTATTGGACTTAAACATTGTACTTTTAAAACTTTACTTTAGTAGCAGTGTTTTGTTTACAGATCTCATCATTATTTTCATTTCCAATACTATTTTTATAAAATATTTTAGCTAAATAAATTGGAAGCTATATTTTTGTATTATCCTACGTTATGGCGAGAAACTATTATATTTATACAAGTCACCAAGATTAGCATTACAAATTTTAAATAGTCAATTTTATATGAATCTCGTGCATTCATCTATATCATATGATATTGACGTTTTGTATTTGTAAACATATTATGCACTTAGTAATACCAAAGATATTGTCAGTAAAATTGTCTCCGCTTAGTAAAATATTATCAGCAAATATATCGTTTATTTATTACCCAATATAAAGCAATTGCCTTAGCCCCGAACTTGACCTCTTATACCTATCTTCATTGACTCCATTCTCACTTCACGCCTATCAATCAAATATCAACTTTGTTGGATGTATCTTATACTTCTTTTTCGCATACAATCTTTCTGAATGGAAACTCCAGTGAATAGTGTGTTCGATGAAAACTGTCTTTATTTATAGCGCCTGAAGGTTTACTTTCAAAGGAACGTCTGAACATAGATATATTCTTATTTAACGTCTCGGTTTCTTGAATGGATTTATTTTTGTTCTCTTTGTGGGTACTTTCACATGTTCAATGCTGGATATGTGCCAAGAGATTTTGGTTATTCAAGAATGATACAATATCGCCGTTTACTTTTGTCTCTGATGTCCTCTTCTGTAAAGATGAGCCAAGAATAGTTTAATTGCCGTTTGTCGATTTTTATTATTACAAACTACATTTACTTTTATAGATTTTGAGCAATGTAGGTCTAAAACAATTAAATGGTTAAATTATGGACAATTTACCCAAAATAAATAAAGTTTGCTCCAGTTTCATAATCAGACGAGGGTCTGAATGGGTAAGCTTAGTTTTCTCTTTCAGATGATTTGCCAAAAAGTTGGGCCTACCGTTACAAGGTGTTAGCATCCGTGAATTTATTTCACTGGATATTTTCGCACGGCTTAATTTTAGATAACCGCTAAAGACTTATAAATAATTGGTTCACAGGAAGTGATGAGTCTATCGTACGCCCTTGAAGCGACATTTGTGTTGTACGCACGCTTTAATTTATGAATGGTACGCAGTTTCATAGATACTATGCGAATGGGCGTGCCTAACGTATTTATAGTTTCTATTGGACGTCGTCCACGGTGTTAAAAACGTATGTAGTCAATTTAGAATTCGATTCCTATAAATATTCTCGAACGACCTTTGCCTTGTAGCAAGTTGTTAAACGTAGTCTGGGGATTACATTTTTCAAGAGGGTTTAATGTTATGGGTTATTATTTATAGTGATATTAGGTTCAGACTGAATTTTAAATGTTCATTAAGCGATAATGTTGGTGTGCCTATTTTTTGCCTTGTCTCGCTTGAAGAGTGATAAGGGAGTTTAATTTCCGACAAAAGGGTTCTAAAAAATTGGTTATCTGACTCTTGTCAAGTACCAGTGATTATCCACAGGCAAAAGTAACCTTTTAACATTTGATGACCTATGTGCCATAGGTTTCTAGTTATACAGACGAACATTTCGAAATAATTTATACCTAGTTACTTCAGTGGAAAATTAAACATTTATTTGCAAAGCTAAAATAATTATATGATTCCTGTGAATTTTATCGTTTAATTTTAAAAATTTTAATTATCAATAGGTAACTTTATCGTCTTTATTTTTCAAACACCTACTTACTATGACCCGTGTAATTATGATTATATTATAAGCTTTCGAAAATACAAGAACCTAAAAGTACTTGTAAGATCTGAGAATACATAGATACATACCTTATTAAATATAAGTACCCAAGTAACGTTCTAAACTAATTTACAAAAATTAGAACACTCAACTATGTCAATATTTTGCGGTTATTCATCAAAGAATGGGACGTCATACAATATCATCTGCTTTAACCACAAAAGCATTTCGTTATCCATATTGTCATTCTTACGTACACACATGTTAACCGCAATGTGACGAATTTCATTCTTTTTCATACATTTAAAACCAAAACTACCGATTTATGAATTATCCTGATTCCAACTTTTGTATGTTTTCAGTTCTGCCTTTCTTTCGTGTACTGCTCATTGCCTATCTTTGAAGGGAAAGGTGGCCTCTTTTAAAAAGCTCTTCTTTTTGAGTTCCGATTCATTAGAGATTTGCATTTTTGCTTATTAAGGACAAAATACCTTGCAGATATTTCAGTTATTTGTCTAATCTTAAATACAACTGTAGGAACAGAACTACATTCATCTAAATGTTCTGCGGAAAGTTGAATTTTATTCCAAACTTTCTATCATAGTTCTGAAAAGATTTCCATCAGCCACATTCATGCAAAATGTTTGCATTTATTAATTGCTGCAGCGAAATAAATGACTGCACGATATTTGAATAAGATAATTTATTATACGTTATATGTATTATGTGTACTTCATATTTCATCAACTGATTATGTATTCGTCAGTAATGGATGACTTCCGTTATTTATACAGGAATTAAATATATGAATTATACAATATTTCTCATTTTTATTTCGCCAAATTTTAGCCGCTTTAATAATAATTATATATCTTCTCAAGTCAATCAACTTAACCTGTTTTTATTAATATTATTGAATATTTTATAACCATTAAAACCTTTTAGACGTCTATTTCCGAGTAATAATTAAGATTTAAATGGAATTGTAAAAGTAATAATTCTGACAAATATTCATAATTCCGAAAATATATCCGTCACTATTTTAAAAATACCAAATTTATCAAGTCATAATATGATTGATGGTGTTGTTAAATTCATCAATCAAATACCTATGTACCTATTTATAGCTTTAACTTATCTACCATGGATTTGTTTTCTGTCAATGAAGAAAATAAATTACCTAACAAATACACGAAAATAGAAAATAAGAAAATCTTTCGAATTAGGAGTTGAGTTTGTATAAAACTTTAGTTGCGTAGGACTAAACTACGTTCCTATAGTCGGAAATTATCCCGTGAATGAATGAACGTAATAAACCAATAACGAATATATATATATATTGTTTTTGTTTACTATTCTCCTGTTTTTGTTTACGTAGGCTGAATCATAAATTATATACTTCCATTTATTTTTTTCTTTTAAAAACGTAGAGCTCGGAACATAATTACTTGTTATTTCCATATCAAAGAACCTTAAAATGGAATTTCACCTAGAGAAAATTTGCGTATTTAAAACGAATTGTAATCATCACATTAACATTTAAATAAAAATTAATTGATATCCTTAATGTTATAAGTAAAGTTACTTGTATAATTACATAAGTATTATGTTTATGTAAGCACCCGTAAAAATTAACACCCCATTAAAAGAAGAAACAGATGGCCAGCAAAAAAGTCAACGACATGCAAAACTGAATGAAAACCATGAATGGTCAAAAGTCAATACCCAGTTGTTTTGATCAGACAACCTTGTCTGATACGCAATAGGACGTTAATAAAAGTTCATTGGTTTATTAAACTAACTGGCCTGAGCTCGTTGTAACCTTTAAAATACGTTACACAAACGGATGCATAAATGTCATGGACATTTTAACAGGATCAAATGCATTCCGTTAAGGGTTTATTTGCTTTTCGTCCCATACTCAAGAATTGCTCGCGTAATATATAAGAATTTCTTTTAAAAGATCCTGTCTCAAGATTTCTTGTTCCTGTTGCAGTGACAAAATTATACATTTCAGAACGTGCGGCAAGCAATGGTATGTCGACGTCTCATGAGCTAATTAATATTTTTTCGCCTTATTCAATCGAGCAAATACAGTCTTAGCTGGTCTCGCCATTTATGGAAACAGAACCTTGATTAACGTCTAGAAAAATGGTTGAGTTGCCTTACAAGATCTTGAATTACCCTTTAAAGTAAAGCTCTAAGAAATCTATGAGCATTTTCCTTTTAGTTTTGTAAATATAATATTTACTTTTGTTTTCTTTTGGTATGGTATAATAAAAGCAAGTTCTTGAAAACATTTAAATCAATTATTTACGTCTTCATTTCACACGAAGGTTGCTCTACCAGTAATTGCTACAGATTCCTTTCAATAAACTAATGGTAGGGTATCTTGTATGATAATTCACATGCAAGCTCGTTTATGTGTATTATCTGTTAAAGTAATTATATTGTTCGCATGAGTGGGATTCATTTTAAAATTTAACACGAAAGCTATGAATGTTTTTATTTCTAGACTTGAAATGGCATGTTTCACGACATGCAAACTTCGTTCGACATTAACTACTCACTGTCTACTTACTTTGTCTTACTTACTTTTACTACTATGATAGTCAGATAGCAGTAATCTCGGTTTGTAAAAAGAGTTAGTTATGGTTTAATTTGATGCTGTTGTTAACTGTAAAATTCCCGTAGCTCGGATGTTTTAATCGTCTTTATAAAGATGAAAATACTATTTATTACTTATAATTAATCGTTGTGACAGTATTCAAAATTTGTTAGATTAAAGTAAAATAGTAGGTAATTTAATTATTATTATTTTGTTTCACAAATATTAAAATTAGCAAGGAAAACCATATCAAAATAAAGACGTTATTTGCAGTATGTAATAATGTACAAAATGTAAAGGAAAACGTCCACTTTTATGACCCGTATGAATTGTTGAATACGAAGATATACTTGTCAAACTTCCTATGACAAACAGCAACCCTCGATCTCCATTCAACTGAATCAAAATTTACAAACAATTCTGACAAGGTATAGTCGTAAACATTTCGTTTTGTAATACTCAAATGTATGAAATAACTTTTCATGGTCCATGGTGAAAGACATCAGACAATCAAGGAGTTTTACTACTTTCAAAAATATATCAGAATACCCAAAAACGTCACTACAAGGTTAAGTCTGGCAATGAGTAATGATAAAGAACCTACTTATTACAATTCGTATGTGGTCGCCAAATGAAGAGTCAACGGGACGCGTTTCCCGCCACAAAAGCAAAAAGACACGGACCGGTAATGGCCGCCCGGGCGTCATCTGCTTGCCGGCCATGTGGGCAGTGCCCACTGACAGTTTCCGTTTCGACGTTTAGATTTACAGCTTGGTAACTATCAGATGTTGATTTATTTTTACTTAAAGTGCAATCATTCGTGAAGTCTCCACCTGTGGTGAATCTGGGTAGTGCGGTTATGTTGGAGAATTTTTTGGAACGAAACTATTTTAATTCTTTATCATCTTGACATTCAGAACACTATAGCGATCGTGAATTGCTTGGTTGTCAATAATTTTAACATAGGAAATTAAAAGAAAAGCAAGAATAAGTAAGAGAGAATAGGGTTATATTTAGATGTCTTCATTTCTTCAACCCTATTTATTAAGCGGGAAAATTTTCGACACGTAAGAAGGATATATTTTATCATCAAAAATTTTTTGTAACCTTGATACTAGTTTAGCGTTATTAATTATTATGAATGTTTTATTACTGAATTAACGTAGGTAGGTGCTATTTTATGACCGTCTTCATTCATTCATTCACAACTGTAATACCACGTCAGCCATCGTTTAACGTTTTATTTGCACATAAACCTGTAATAAACGTTGATCTACGTATTGGTAATAAAATAATGCTGAACGGGATTCACGGAAATACCCGGATTTATACGGGTTTTATTTGTGATATTAGTATTTTATTATTATTTTGTTTATAAAGTTACATGATATTTTACCATGTTTATTTGTTTATTATTTTATTGATTGATTTTAATCAACAACTACAAATGACGTATTGTGTACCAAATTTTTGGGCAAGTGTCTCCATACTTTTTTAACCCTTAAATGTGAGGTTGTTTTTTTATTTGCTAAGGACTATTTTCCTTTAAAAGGCATTATAATGAATATATCAAACGAAATATAAGATATCTTTTATTTATGATATATAAATAAACAAAGGGAATATTTTATTTTAACGACCATTCCATTAACTTAGCCGTTATTTGTCTCGGAATTGCTTCCGAAATGGGCAACTTTCAGGAAGTTTGCTTTATAACAGGGCTAAATTTGAATTGTTAATAGGAATTAAGCACTTGAAACTTTAAGGTTCTTGCCCTGGTGTCAAGTAATTGCCAAAACTGTATATAACTTTAAAATAAACAGATTCTTGATTTAATTTTGAGTCGACCCGCTTTGATTTTCTAAACTTGCAAGATTGGCGTACGTTTATGGTCTACCGATCTGACAAGTTTATTTTACTTATTATTTTACTCTGAAACATCGTGCAGTTTTATTGCCCTAACTTTCCTTAATGAATCTAATTCTAGTTCAAAGACAAGTTTTTCTATCGATTGGTATTATTATCAGCTCGCTACTGTCTGTGACTTCGTCCCCACCTTTGACGACTGTTTGTAACCTCTGCGGGAATTTTAAATTTTTTGGGATAAAATGTAGCTCATGTCCTAATCCTAATTTAATTTATAGGTCATCACAATTACAAATTCCAGCCAAACGTTTTAGATGTTTTGTCGTTAAAAAGCAACAAACATCTACATACAAACTCTCGCCTTTATAATGTTAGTAAGATAAGAAGATTCAGGACTCTTCAAAGGGTATGGTGGTACTGCAGTAATCATGTGTTTATTGTAAAATAATACAAGTATACCGGTATTAAATCAATCAGGTTCCTCCGACCGTGTCTGCTTAACGATTCATTAGGGTTGTCCATTAATTTTGTTTTATTCTCATTACCTTTTCAAGGCGTTACGGTCGATACTCGTCACTAAACTCCCACGGGAGATGGTCGATGGAAATCATGTTTTTCTGTAACATTTAAATTGCAATACTTTTGTTTACATAATTAATAAAGTTTCTTGCCTTAGATTATTACCAACATTTTAAAAAGTATTAAAAATAGAATGATTTTTATTTAGATGTGCTTTATAGATTGAGAATAATTGATTTTCAGCCAGCTACCCATTGGTGAAGTTAGAAAATTTCGTAAATAAACTCCAAATGGAGACGTTTGCGTTGTGAGAACTAGGTCAATAATACCTACTGACAGTGATGAATCGTTGCTATTAATTTCTAACTTTTGTTTAGTAAAGTCCATAACTTTTTAGGTCATTTTTTACTTTCTCGCGCAAAGCGGAAAATCATTTGTAGCGAAGAAAATTTGCCAGCCTATAATTTTTACGGATAGTGCCCATTAAATACCTTTTAAATCTAGTTTTTACAAAATATAAAATTTCAACTATTTTTTGTATTTATATTTGAATTAAAGCTTAATCACTAACATTTTATTAATTTTGTTTCAGGTAAACAACAACTTCGCAAATAAGAAAAAAAATAGTGACTTCAAATTACGGTATAAATAAAAATTTCGACTTAAAATTAGAATACCTTTTCGTTCGCACTGTTTAGTGGCAGTGTAAGAGTTCAAAGGGCATAGCGTTACAAAGGGCCCAGAAAATGATGCCTAACTTTGAGCAAATGTGAAACGCTTTGAGCAAAAACATGGGCAGAATTAGGCCCAGGTTGTTGATACCAACAGTTTTAAATATAGTAATGTTTGTAAATATAAAAGGACCGAAGTGCAAGTCAACTATTAATTTCATACTTAAAATCACCATACTTTAAAAGAGAGAAAGAAAATTATCGCTAAGTATTACTAACCTCCGAACTAGAAATACATTTTAAAATGAAAATGAAATGAATAAAATGAAAGTTAAAAAAAACGTATCAGCTACGAAGAAGGTAAAATGAGACTCACAAATCGTATGCAAACAATCTAAGCCACTTTATGAAACAAATAAATTCAAATCAATTTTTCTTTGCCATACATCAAGCCATATAAAAAACTAATAACATTCAATTGTCTATAATATCGAAGGTTTCGTTATCGTCAGGAAATGCCACTGTCTTGCACATCAGTATGAAGAAGCAAATTGTTGCCAATCAAAGTATGTTTTATCCTTGCTCCAATAGGACCAAGGTGATGTAGACTTTTGCCCATATCCTATAAATGTATTTAACGCATGCGCAATTGATGGTAAGATAATAGAGTACAGGTGAACAATACTCTTAAGCAATGGCGGCCATTGTGCGTAAACAATTTGTACATGTTTATAAACGATCTTACCTAACGTAATTGTTGCAAAACATGTGGTAGAAACGAATTGATTTACTTTGTTAGATTGATTCGATTCGAGACGTAGGAACATATTTTGTTTGTTTTCATTGTTTGTATCGGTTATTGGTTTCCGAGAAATAATTAAAGTTGAAACAATTTAGAGACTGTTTACGCAATATCTCCCAGATCTAACTACAGTTACAAGGTCGGAATGGAAATCGAAAAAGATTTTCTTTATGAAAATTCTTATAGGTATCAAAGATGATTTTAGGTACGATATTATTTGAGTGTTGTTTACGAAATTCTTTTTTCCTGATATTATGTAGCATATTTATCAATTTTCAACTTTCAAATATTTTAATAACGTGCAGCTAAATATATGAAAAGTAGAAGAAAAGGTAATGATTGTATTAATCGATCATTTGCGCTATTTCCAATCAAATACAATCGATTTAATTGTGTAATAAAAGGAAATAATGCCATGTGGTTTAACTAAAGTAAAGATCATTTTGTAAAATTGTCGTATACAAATTTTATATTCACAAAACTCGTTTTATCGTGCTATTTGATTTCTTATTTTTAATAAATTTATCTCGACTAAAGGAAGATCCTCGGACTACAAATCGATTCTCGGACCCGATTTTTCCCTCAGCTTCAAAGAAAATCAAAATGCGATTTCTGCTAAAACATACTTGTAAATTCAATTATATGATTAACTTCGTTTCAAACGTCATGTTCGTACGGTTAATGTAATTTCTCAGTAAGTCAGATTGCTCTGGGGTTGACTTTGTTACTCGTTCTCGAGTATTTCTCTGAGAAAAATTGTATCCTTGTTACGTTATAATGGAGCTACTTATAATGAAGTTACTTTCTAAAGGCTTAACGTCTCGTAAAATTTCCAGTGATTTTGTTCTGACAAATCCTTTTCGCAAGCCTTTGAATCAATACAATTTACCGTGGGAGAGCTATGCATTTGCACGAATAGGCCGGTTCGACCGGAGTGATACCACGGCCTCACAGAAAACCGGCGTATAATGACGTTTGCGTCATGTTTTGCCGCGTAAGTGAGGGTACCGGAGGCCCAATTCCCCACCCCTTCCCCATTAATTCCCCACTCCTTCCCCATTAATTCTCCCTCCATACCCGCTAAAAGGCCGGCAACGCATTTTGTAGCTCATTTGGTTTTGCAAATGTCCATGGGCGACAGCATTCACTTTCCGTCAGGTGATCTGTCAGCTCGTTTGCCGCCCTATCCCATAAA
>DVXP01000474.1:0-20245 GCA_018235645.1 Junonia grisea | reverse complement strand
GTAGCCGATGTCCCGGTGTGAAGTAACCTCTCGCCTTATTTAGCACCCCTAGTTTCTTGGAAGCCAATTTGGCTTTGTCTTCCAGATGACTCCGAAACTGGACCTCGTTCGAGATGTTGATGCCGAGAATCCCAATACTATTGTTGGTCTTAAGGGAAACGTCCTGGAACTTTGGTGCTTTATTGAATGGGGTATTTTTTGCGGTAAACGCGCAAAAAATTTAGTCACGCCTTGCAATAACAATGGAACAGAGAAGTTGTATGTTCAATTTTTTTATTTTTTATTTTTTATGGGATAGGGCGGCAAACAAGCATACAGGTCACCTGATGGAAAGTGAATGCTGTCGCCCATGGACATTTGCAACACCAAAGAAGCTACAAAATGCGTTGCCGGTGTTTTAGGTGGTATGGATGGGGAAGGGGTGGGGAATTGGGCCTCCGGTACCCTTACTCACGCGGCGAAACACGACGCATTTTACGCCGGTTTTCTGTTGTAGCGTTGTTGTGTATTTAAAAAATATATAATTAGAATAGCTAAACATTTATTCCGAGATTGTTGCATTTCTGTCAGAAAACAAAGGAAGAAAGTCATTTTTATGCCTGACAATACTTAATCAGTAAGTATCAGGGCAACACACTACACTGTCAAATGTGTCATTTTACTTCAGTAATGTGTCAGACATCAAAGTAACAGGTGGATTTTGCGAACCAAGCTTAAAGTAAGTAGCAAAAATAATACCTGTGCTTGCAGTATGTGAATAAGATATCTAATAATTAAATTAAAAATCAATAAATTGGCAAAATAAGACGTCCATATTACAATAATTTATGTTAGAATCTAAAAAATATGAAAGTAGGCAATGTCATTTTGTTGTGGGCAAAGTTGTTTGTGTTATCTGAGAATACATTACATTGCTCAACGAAATGTTGTTAGGGTTGTCAGGGTACATAATTTTAAATGGTAGACATTTGTTTATTATTAAATTTATTATGTTAAATACATAATTATAAATTATAGAAAGTTCGAAACAATAGCACACAACTTGTAATAAAAATAGTTGCATAGTATGTCCACTACGATATTTTTCGAAATGAATATTTAGCGTCTCCATATTTTATTTAAGTTGTATTGTTATTGGTAATGAACGTTTTATACGTAATATGTTTTGTAACTTTGTCGACATAATCTTATCGACAAGGTGAACGTCAAAATATTCAATTGTGGACATTATGTTAAATTAAGAAAAACAACTAAAGACTACTAAAATAATTACCTATATTTTATATAGGAATTCCTCTTTTTATATTTAATATTTTTTGTGTAAGACATAGGTACGCTGCATTTGTAAATTTTAATAACGTAACTAAAGTATCTAACTGTAAATGGCTAACGAAAATTTTTCAAATGTAAACCTCTCTGTTATCATGGTATGTAACCCTATGTACATTGACACTTTTGTATTCCATCATTAGAAAATGGATGGTATGTTAAGTACGTAGGCAAAACTTATAAATATTACTCGTTACCTTACATAAAACATTTTAATTTTACGATCCAACTTTTTTTTGAAATGCTACAGTTTATAGATGCTACAATTTTACAAAATCCTCATGTCATGTCGCGACCATCCATGCGATACAAGTAAATCGTAAATGGCCTCGCGGACCAACAATTCAAAGACCTCACCTAGCTTTTAAAGTTTATTTATTTTTTTACTCGCTTCAATAAATTAAATCGTCGCCATGATATAGCAATTCCATATGTTTAACCTTCGATCGTAAAATTTGTAGCTGGACGATACCGTACAATAAAATCTCCGAAAGGTTGATGTATGCCAATTTAGGTAAAAGATTATACCAATACAATGAACTTTATTACGATTCATACTTACTTTAATATTCAATTCAAATTTTTAATTAAACAGTTTTCAGTGAAAGTATTTCTACTTCTATATTTTTTACGATAAGATGAAGTCATGTTTTTATTTTTAGAATGGATAACCAAGATCAGTGCAAAATCACAAGCATCGAAAGGAAACGACGTAGGAAAATAATAGGAGGCAGAAATTATAAAAGTTACTCGAAAGAAATGCTAGAACTAGCTATGGAAAAAGTACAGAAAAATATTATGTCTAGTAGAAAGGCAGAACAAGAATATGGCGTTCCACGTCGAACAATTGAAAACAAAATAAAAAAATTGCACATGGGACAAGTAGGCGGCCAAAGGAAGTTAAGTGAAAAAGTAGAAGAAACACTGGTGGGAGTAGTTATTGCAAGTGCAGATTTCGGCTATCCAATGACAAAATTAGATCTTAAAATGCTAATACATAAATATTTACAAAAAAATCGCATGAACGACATATTTAATAATGATTTGCCCACTGATTGGTGGGTAGAAAGTTTCTTGAAAAGACATGCCTCAAAATTGAATTCCAAAACAACCGTGAATTTAAAAAGGGTAAAAGGTGAAAAGGATATAAAAGATTTTGAGCAATTCTTTACTAATCTAGAAGATGCACTGAAAGATGTGCTGCCGTCGAATATAGTCAACTACAACGAGATCAACTTATCTGATGATCTCGGTTCTTCCAAGTATATTTCTCGACGGAGTATAAAATACCCTGAAAGAGTTCGTAATAATACCAATGGTACTTCAATCATGATCACTGCTTGCGCAGATGGGACTTGTCTCCCAGTATATATAGTATACAAGGCCATGAACCTATATTCGGAGTGGGTTAAAGGGGGTCCACATGGAGCAAGATATAATTGTACCAAAACCGGATGGTTTGATTCTATTTCTTTTGAGGATTATTTTAAAACAATAATTCTTGAATGGGCAAAAAATGTTCCCGGAGCAAAAGTCGTTGTTGGAGATCATTTGTCTAGTCATTTAAGTTTTGATGTTGTGGAATTGTGCCAAAAGCATAACATAAGATTTGTATTTTCACCATCTAACTCCACAAATCTTTTGCAGCCCCTCGATGCAGCTTTTTTTGCTCTGATGGAAAAAGAATGGCAAAACATTCTATTAGATTATAAGATTAAGAATCCAGGGCTAAATACTTTAAACAAAAACTACTTCCCAAAACTTTTAATGAAAGTAATGGAAAAAATTAAAGTAAGGAATGCCAATGCTATAAAAAACGGTTTCAGAGTAACAGGTATATGGCCTGTCAATGCAAGATATGTTTATAAGAGAACCCCTGAGAATTATAAAATTGAAATAGAGAAAGTACAGAAAGATGAAGTGTTACTAAATTGCGTCAAAGAATTAGTATCTTCAGTTCAAAACCAAATAAATAAAAACAAGAAATTAAGTTTTGAGCCAAGAAAGTCAATTTGTTCTGAAGATATTGAAATAAAAATAAATAATACTAAGAAAAAAATTAAAAGAAATGTTTTAGATGAAAAAGAACATAAAAAGATTAAGAACAATAAAGTACAAGTTACAGGAAGCAATGTGATAACAATTACTGAGAATATCGAAATAGGTGATGGAAATAACTTGAAGGAAAAAATGTACTGTAAGTATGAAAAAATAGACTTGTAAAACTAGTTTATTATAATATTCAAAAAATCAATTCAAAACTTTTAAAAGTTATAAAATGTAAAGTAAACGTATTTAATGATGTCAAAAAAAAAATATAGTCAATTAAATTTTAAATTGCGTAAATGTAAATAAATCCGAATAAACATTCCTATTTCTTTTTTGTAATATACTTACAATAAGGTAAATTAATATTTTTATTTTTAGAATAAACAATCAAGTCACAAACATCGAAAGAAAAAGATGTAGGAAACTAATAGAAGGCAGAAATTATAAAAGGTATTCGATGGAGAAGCTAGAACTTGCTGTGGAAAAAGTACGAAAAAATATTATGTCTAGCAGAGAGGCCGAACGAGAATTAGGTATTCCACGTCGAACAATATTAAACAAAATAAAAAATTTGCACATGGGAACACCAGGTGGTCAACGGAAGTTAAATGAAGAAATAGAAGAAAACCTTGTGAAAGTATTAATTGCAAGTGGAGACTTTGGCAGTCCAATGACAAAACTGGATTTAAAAATGCTTGTACATGAATATTTACAAAACAATTACATGAAGAATATATTCCATAATAATATGCCCAGTGATCAGTGGATCGAAAGTTTATTAAAAAGACATTTCTCAAAATTTAATTCTAGAACAACACAGAATATGAGTAGGGTCAAAGTTGAAAAAGGTGTTAAGAGTTATGAACAGTTTTTTAATAATCTAGAAGAAACCCTGAAAGGTGTGCTACCTTCAAACATAATTAACTTTGACGAGAAGAAGCTATCAGACAATCCCGGTTCCACTAAATATGTTTTTCGACGGAGTCTTAAGTATCCTGAAAGATTACCTCATAATACCAGTGCTGGTACTTCAATCATAATTACTGCATGTGCAGATGGAACTAGTCTCCCGGTATATGTAGTCTACAAGACCAAAAATCTTAACCCGCTATGGGTCCAAGGTGGTCCAGTTGGAGCGAGGTATAATTGTAGTAAATCCGGGTGGTCCAATTCGTCTTCGTTTGATGATTATTTTAAAACAATAATTCTTGAATGGGTAAGAAATATTCCCGAAACAAAAGTTCTTGTATGTGATAATTTGTCCAGCCGTTTAAATATTGAAGTTCTAGAAATGTGTCAAAAGCATAACATAAAATTTATATTTTTACCACCTAAAGCACACCATTTGCAACCCCTCGACGTAGCCTTTTATGCACCACTCAAAAGAGAGTGGAAAAATATTATTTTAGATTACATAAAGACGAACCCAAAGCAAGAAACTTTGAAGAAGAAACACTTCCCAAAACTTTTAACAGAACTGATGGAAAAAATCAAATTCAGAGAAACCAGTATTATACAAAACGGTTTCAGATTTGCAGGAATTTGGCCTGTTAATTCAAGGTACATTTTTAACATAATTCCTGACTATTCTGGCAATGACAAACATGGAATTTATGAAGCATCATTTGAATATGGTAAAGATGCAAATTATTCGTTATTAATTCCAAGAAGTAAGAAATTGTCTACGGAACCAGGAATGGCAGTTTGTCCTGATAATATTAGAATAAATGCAAACAATAGTAATAATGATAAAAATAAAACAAATATATTAGACAAGAAATTACATAATACAACTAAGGAATATACAGTAAAACCGACATTACAAGATGGTAATGAGAAAATTAATACAATAGTAATTACTGAAAATAAAGAAACAAATGGTGATAATAACATTGCTGACAAAATTAAAGTGTAAGTGTAAAAAAACAGATTTTATTTTGATTATACATTTTTATTACATAATAATAATTATTACATATTATTATTCCTATTTTCTATTACTCCACGTCCTACTTTAACTTCGATTATAGTAAGATAGTAAGGTAGGTTAGTTTCACATCGTCATCACAATTGATAAGATAGATAGATAAGAAGATAATGTTAATAAGATATTAATAAAAAAAAAACAAAGCTATTATATTCATAATATGATATAATAAAATCATCTTTTTAGTTTCAGGATTAACAACCCAAATCAGTCGAGTCGAATAACAAGCGTCGAAAAAAAGCGATGTAGGAGAGTGGCAGGAGCCAGAAAATATAAAAATTATCCGACAGATGTACTAAAAATTTCTGTCGATGAGGTCCGAAGAAACGTTATTACTAGTAACGAGGCGTCTCGAAAATATGGCATTCCACGTCGAACGATCATAAACAAAATAGGAATGGTGCATATGAGACCAGTAGGCCGTCAGAGGAAGCTAAATGACGAGACAGAAGAAAAATTGGTTCAAACACTAGTTGCAAACAGAAATCTTGCTAGCCCAATGACAAAATTGGATTTAAAAATGCTTATACAAAAATATTTACGAGATCATAGCATTAATGATATGTTCAATGATAATATGCCCAGTGATTCATGGGTAGATAGTTTTTTAAAAAGGTATTCTTTACAATTAAATTTAAGGACAAGGAGGAAACGGGAAAGTGTCAACGCCGAAAAAAATGATAACTATTTCGAACAGTTTTATAATTTTGTAGAAGATAGACTAAACATTAGACTAAACAATATACTACCATCAAACATTTCTAACTGTGATCAGATGAATATATCTGAAAACCATGGTCCTTCGATTATTCAATATCCTTCAGATCCGTTAATCTCGAAAGAAATTGGCAGAAAAGGCTGCGCTCAAGGTAACCAAAGCGACAAACCTTTCTTAGAGAATCTTTGACTTTTCAACAATGTTAATTGTAGCATAAAAGTGTTACCGTAAAAATATAAGTGATCCAAAACTAATGGAATTAAAGAAAGAAGAAATGTAGTACGGAGCCAAGAATGTTGGTGGGTGCAGACCGTCATATTATGAACCATATGGATTCATAATGGATAGTTGGATTTATAAACTGGTAGTCGTCAAAAATTTGAACACAATGTGATTAAAATTAAAAGTGGTATTCTGTTACCAACGTTATTTTTATTTAATGTTGCACCTACAATGTAGTGATTGCCAACCCTAACGCGTTGTCATATAGTAATTATATTAAATTGTCAGTAGGTACTGTATGTACTTTATTCTAAAATTTCATTTCATTGTATCCATTATTTTCAAATGAATAACTTCTAACTTCTATGTATTGCATTTTTAAAGACCAAAGGGAACGCTTTAGTCTCAAAAACTTATAATTTAATTAAGAGTAGGTAAGTTTGATAAAATTAATAGGCAATAGTCCTGCGAGTTATTATATAGAGATTAAACAACATGAAGCAGAATGGTGGAAGCTCCAGGCTGTTAGTATAATTAATTTTATCTAACATAATGATATGAATTAGATACACAACTACTTACATTATGATTCCTTCTCTGTATTACTTCTAAGAAGAGAGTTGGTCGGTCCTGCGTGTTCTTGGTGAATATTTGTAACAGGTAGCCGTCGTCGTCGTAGTCTATGAGGATGTTGAGGCGCTCTAGCGTGTCTATGCTCTCTGCCACTTGAACTTTACTGTGTTTCAATTTTTCACGAATTAATGTGTAGTATTTCGAAGGTATAGTGAGGAATTCGACGCCGCGCTCGCGAAGATTTTCAATCTAAAATTTTAAAGAAAACATTTTGCATTAAAATAATGTCGATTCCTTGACTTTAGACGGAATTATTCGATGTCGTTTGTCGTTGTTGGTAAGAAAACTTTGTAGCCTGCAAAATTTCAAATAGGTATTTATTTCGTCGTAAAAATGGAGCACATTTTCGAACCCACAGTATAAATGAGGATATCATTAACGATTAGGTTTGGCCCTTTTTTAATTCAGGTTATAGAATATACCGCATACACATAGTTACAGTCACGTTTCGGCTTACCGCAGTAATAATGTCCTCAGTGTTAATAGCGATGTGCTGCACACCAGCGCCGCCATGATACTCTACGTACTCCTGGATCTAATTGCGATTGTCAATAGCTGGCTCATTGATCGGCGAGGACATCATTAGCAGTAGGTGTGCCCAATTTTAATTTGGAACATACCCCATACAAGCAGCAATAGTTACTAAAGTTAAGCTTACCGCTGTAATAATATCCTCAGTGTTAATAGCGATGTGTTGCACACCAGCGCCGCCGTGGTACTCTACGTACTCCTGGATCTGGCTCTTGCGTTTGCCAACCGCTGGCTCGTTGATCGGCATCTTGACCGTCTCCTCCCAATTCGCCATCACCACGGAGCGGAGGGCGGAGTACTCTGTGCATACTTGCTTGTCGTCGACTGACCAGAATCTAAAATGATGGTATTGGTGAAGAGTTGACCACTATATATAATATTGTAAGGTTGATATTACTCAATGATTCAGATTGTAATCGAATTATTTGCTACGTATACTAGATCAAATTTTTAAAAACTACATCGTTACTTGATAAAAAGTTATTTATTTACTTAATAAGATATGTTTCGCAAATAATTTAAAAAGTAGGGAATAATAAAATGATTTATAACGATAAAAAAATGGATGGAAAATGAAAAAATAATTTTTTTATTTAATTAAATGTTTTTAAATTGTATTTTTAAATTCTTTATAATAACATAACTCTGAATAGGTATTATTTACTCTATTTAACTGATTTATCTAAGATGTTCAATTTTATCTATTACTTTTAATTATAAAAATATGATTTTTGTTCTGTCCTTGAGAGATTTTTTCACCTTTGTTTATTATTTATTATTACAAATTTTATGGTGGTTCTCACGTACAAAATATCATGTAATTTAATCATGTTGGGTAATCCGAAAGGTCGTTTACTCGTCGCTTGGTAAACATCGTAGATTTCGTAGAAACCATATAAAAATATGTTAATGTCATAAAAACAAAATCTCACACAAAATTTATCAAAAGTTGCAACTATAAAGCTATCCCATAAAATTACACTCATATTTTATATGAAGCGAAGTAAGGAAAGTAACACATAAGTACAAAAGTACGACATTAACTTAAAGTTTACGTACAATAATGATTCCTAGTGAATATTGCCATCATAACACTAGAATCATATTAATACCCAAACTTGACTACATTTCCCATGTGAAAAAGTAAAAAAAAATACAAAAGAGGCAAACAGCACTTCATCTTGCTGTTACTATGTGTAACTCATCTGTAAACTTTAGCGATGTTCCATGTGTATTGCCCATCTTACCTGTGGAATTGTAGACAACGTTCATACCACGAGGCTGCTTCTTCCATACCATTGTCCGGTTGGTTGCCAACTACGTGATCCACGAAGTTTATTTCTACCTTCGGCCTGGAACAAAAAAAAACAAAAATTAGAGCATTGAGCCTAAATGGCTTGTCATTATTTTAGCTTAAGAGGTGTTGTTAGATTTTTCCAAAGGATTTTTCTTGTTTGTGGTAGTGATAGGTACATCAAGGTACAAAGTATTGAAATTTAGTTTTCCCAGTCTGTTGAATTTTTTAAAAATATTTCATAACTTACAGATATTTTTGTATAGGATCTTTCGATGACAGCTCATAACCAGGAAGGAAAGTTCCAGTATATTGCGATCTATCCACCAACGTGTGCGTATTGTCACCGTACTGAAAATAAATCAAAATGTAAAATAGCTCAATTCTTTTCGATACATAGACTACCAACCTGAAAGAATACACTAATAATTTAAATAAATATAGTTTATATAGTATATATACAATTATATTTGTTAAAAAACTCTTTAAGTTTACTTAAGACTGTAGGTAGGTACACTACTGCATAGTAAGAATGTTTATCGTAGTTCATCATTACGATAGGTGGAAAAGACATTAATGTTTAATGTTAACTGTTAATTCACTAAAAGCATATAAATTATAATCGCATCTCACCGTTTTCAGTGTTGCCATCCTAACAACACCAAACTCATCTTTCTCTTCCCAGATATCTCTGATAACAACGGCCCCTTGTTTCTTCGCGTATTCCACAATATAGTCCAAATTCTCCACTTGGAAGGCGACGTCCTTCACAAAGTCGCCGTGATATCCCACTTCGTTCACAAAATCCGTCTCTTCCGGCTCATATTGAGATTGGAATACAAATGTTATCTAAAAATATAAAACGCGTTAAACGAGTTTTCCCACTAACAATACTATGGAATACACAACACATGTATACGTATCTTAGATAAGTTTTTTTTTGTCTCGCTGAAATACGAATTTGTATTTTTATGTAATTTGTAATTATTTTAAGATTACGTTAGATAAAACAGAAATGCAGCATTTTTAGTACATTTTTTTGTACTTAATTACTGTACAAATGTTTGAGCTTGGGATAATTTTATTTTTATCATAAACGCTCCTAAACTGACTAAATATATCTTTTTTTTTTATTTTACTACGTACAGAATACTATATATATTATGCAATAAGCTAAGTTACTGACCTTATTCATTCTCACAGCATGGGACGCGATTTTTCTAGATCCTGTTTCCAATCCTTTGTACGCTAAGGGTTGGAAACCGAACCGTGTTATGTAGTAGCTGGCTGCCTAAAATGAAATTAAAAACTGGTTTTTTCTTTTGAACATGTAAAATAGTGTTAGATATAGATAAATTCTATCGTTCTATAGTAGAGACACAGATAAGGCTCCAGAATTTGACTGCGGAATCAGGATTTGAAACATTTTTAAGCTTTTTTAGATTTTTTAAATAAATAATCGAAAAATGCCGAAAAATATTAAACCTTTTTTTCACTTAAAGTAACCTACTGATTTTCTATGGATCCGAATAAATAGAATCAAATAATATAATATTATTTGGAGTTTTCAGATGACGTCAACACCAATATAATTAAAGATGGAATGCATATATCCTGATGAAAAATATGTTTCGATAATAATTGCACTATGTACAAATAACTCAGTAAATTGTTAGCTTACGTTGGTAAAGTTGTTTAGGTAAATATTTTTCTACTTACTTGTTTTGCATTGGACACCCAAAACGTGAGATGATCAAATGCCAAAAAGCTCCCATTTTCTGGTTTTTTACCTTTATCCGTGTATGACGTCTGTAATTTGAATTATTTATTGAAATGTTAATACCTATAATTAGTCTTTTTCATTTTATAACAGACTAGCTGTTACCCGCGGCTTCGCTCGCGTTTGTTCAGGTTTATAATATAAATCTAAAAAATAAAAATAATTTCCCCCGTTTTTTCCACATTTTCCACTGTTTCTTCGCTCCTATTGGTCGCAGCGTGATGTTATATAGCCTAAAGCCTTCCTCGATAAATAGCCTATCCAACACAAAAAGAACTTTTCAATTCGAACCAGTACTTCCTGAGATTAGCGCCTTCAAACAAACAATCAAACAAACAAACAAACTCTTCCGCTTTATAATATTAGTATAGAGTATAGATTTAAACATGAACTCTAAATTATTTATACACGGATCGAGGGGTTAGGTACTTGTTCAATTAATTTTATTCATGAATTTCCACGCAATCTTAAACAAATTAACGGTATTTTTATATTGCTTTTGTATTGTTTGCATATTGTTTATCAAAATCGAATTATAGCCTGAGTTTATTTTTCAGGTAAAAAGTTTGAAATGTTTAAAAATTACACGGCTTTGCATGGGTTTTCTCTTTTTAGTTGATGATGATTTTGGGGCGCAGATTACGGGAAAAATAAAAAAAAATCCATCACGTCAGTTTTTCAAAATACGTAGTATGGTTTTATTATCGCCGAAATTACGCAGGTCGACTTAGTTTTTAATTCATATTTTATTTATATCGTTTTTTAAAAGACAAAAAACGCACTAAATAATTGCATGAGATACTAATAGTTAATAAATAAGTTAGCTGTGTTTTGCTATATCTGTATGTTTCCTCTTGGTGTACCTACAATAAAGAATATTTGTATTGTATTGTATTGTATTGTATTAGCATAAAAAAAAATTACAATATTGATTAACAAACTAAGTGATTATATCCCTTACTATCATAGAAAATATTGATTTTAATCATTTCTTTAATACCTACCTCATTGATTGTTAATACCAAATTGAAAGGTATCGATAAAGGGAAATAATTTGTTTTTGTATAAAAGCATTACTATTATTTATCCAACATCGGTATTTCCATGAAAATTTGCAACGCTCATTTGTAAAATATCGTCGCGGTTTAAGCTTTACGCACAATTTTTGTTGCATTTGTAGGCAGTTTATGCAGAGAAAATAAAAGAATACTACTGAAATAATAAGTAACGTTTACAATAAGTATTTCAATCTTAAAATCGCATATCGAGGTAAACGGTCCCATATAGCATATAGTGTAGGTACCTATGGGGTGCGTTCGTGAACTTGGTAAATCATTTAAAAGAAAAAACCAACATTTTTCATATCCTGTGCTATTGAGTGTATTACAAAAAATGAAATTATGGAAAAAATTATAGAAAATTTTCAGAAAAATAGGATCTTCCATGAGTATTAAAATTAATTTATTTAATTTGCATCTGGACTATGTTCTATTATACGTAATGTTGATGACTCTTAATACGAGACTTCCAAACTTCGATTTTAAGGCGAAAATCTCACAATTGGAGCTTCTTTAAAAACAAACCACGATGCTTCAAAAGTATTTTATATTTTTAAATAACTTATTACTGTCCTCCAAATGGATTTTTAATGTTTTAAAGTCATTTTATTCGTAATAAAAAACAAAGGATAAAGTTTAAAAACACTCATTCTTTTTTTTTCAAATTTATACAAAGCGATTTTTCAGACAAACTATGGGCGATAGAAAAAATCTAAGTAAATAACTTATTCGTAGTCGACGCACCAAAATACCTTAAGATCAGCAATCAAATCCAAAAGGGAAAAAAGTGTTAAAATTTGCAAGCCTGTGTTACTTATTATACCTAGATAATTTGAGATTGATATTGTCGTTAGATTTATGTATATGATTATTTCATCTTTTACTTCTGATATCTGCTTAAAATCCGACATATACCTACTGGTAAAAATAATTGTTTACCTAATCTTGTTTTTTTTTTTAAATATAGTTAGTTAATAATGGGTTTTATATTTCACAAAAGCCTATGCAAGTAGATTGTTGGTAGTAACGTAAAAATTATCGATATCGGCATTTTAAAATATTCTTATTTAAAAAAAATAATATGTAAGTAGGTGATAGCAATCTTGCCGTTTTTTCTTATTGTTTGTTAGCTTTTCAGGAGCGTGAGCGTATATTTTCAACCCGCCCTTGCAAGTAAAGTACCTATATGTTAACCTTTCCAAAAAGTTAAGTTTGAATAAAAATTTAAAAATTATCATTTTCTTGAAAAAATTAGATACAATAATAATAAAGAGTTACACAATAAAATCATTTATTTGAGAAAAATCACAACAATAATTGTTACTTAATTATTTTAATATCTATTAAAACAAGACTTACCATTATTCTAGAAGTGTCACCTATTAATAGAACTTTCGCTTTCAATACAAATCGTTCACGACCATTTACGACACGAACTAAGGCGGAATAATTCCAGAAAAGCTGACATTTCGCTCAGAAATCACTATTTATATTCTCTAATAAATATGAATTTTATTAAAAACAAGTCCGAGTAAGGCGACGTTCACATGTCTACTAAATTTCCCATTCCATCGTAAAATGATGATGGAAGTGTATTCGTTATAAAAACAAGGTCTGAATGAGTTATAAATAGTATTCATTGTTATATCAATTTAAGTGACTTTTTTTCTAAGATTAATTATTTTTAGTTTCTTAAGTAATGCTCGGTTTTTCTTCATTCGAGTCAAATACGGTTGAAGACCATGATGTTGTAACGACTTCCGACAATAATTGTCTAATAATTTGTATCTCAGTGAGTTGTGTAAAATTACTACGACGACCTCAAAAAATATATGTTAGGTATGTTTTTGGGGTCAATTTATTTTTTTATACAAGTTTTTATTTTCATTTTTTGTGAATAATCGATCTCTGATACGATATACCTACCATGTCATTTATTACATAAAATTGTTGAACTGATTTTGATGAAGCTCGCACTGATTTCTAAGTTGAAGTAAATACCTGTGAGCTAGTAATAAAAGATAATGAAAATTCTGACAAATATAATGGAATATATGTGAGGACAAACTCACAAACACACAAACATATGATATTATACCATATAGCAGCTTGTATACACTAACATATCGCACCCCTAGAAGAAGACTCAACCAAGTCAAAAAATGTGTGTACCTGAAAATGCACTTTAAAACTTAGACTAACATTAGAGCAATTTTAGAAGTGGTAGATATTTTGAGTTAGTTGACTCATCTTTCACGCGTACGATATATGAAAATTATGAATTTCTTACAATATTCCACACGTGGAGGCCAAATTGATAACCTCATTTTTTTAACGACTTCAAAAAAGGAGGTTATCATTACACCTGTAGGTATATATGTAAGAGCGGAGATGGCCTAGTAGTGATAACACGTCGATCAAAATTTATGGACGCGGATTCAAACCCTGGCTAGCACGGGTGAGTTTTCAAGTGGTGAACATCAACTATGAGATGAAGTTAAGTACAAGGAGGGTCTCCCCTTTCTTGTACTTAACTTCATCTTCTGACACATGAAGGAAAATATCTTAAAGAAACCGGCATGTGCGGAAGAAATACTGACACATGTTTGTTAACCCGCAGTGGAGCGGTATCGTATATTAAATTCTTATTCTTCTAAGCAATCCGCAGTGGAGCAGTATTTAACTTTCTCCTTAATAAGAGTAATGGCCTTTTACCAACAATGGAACCTTCAAAGGCTTTACTTCTCTATGGTAATATTTTCAGAAATCGAATTTTGGAAATGTTGCTCTATTCGTTTATTACAACTTTTAAACATATGTATCTAAGTGTATCTAATTAACTATTTGTGTATTTTTTGTCCACGTATTTGTATGTTTGTCAAGGCATATTTCCATAGTAATTAATTTTCTTCGATATATAAAAAAACATTTACTTCAACTTAAACAAAAGTTCAAGTGTCACCAAAATCGATCTGTAGTTTTTGAGATATTGCATAAAGTGTAATAGTTTGATCTGAACATTGGATATGAGAAGATAATTATCTCAAAACTTTCGTATTTTTAATTTACGTGCATAAATCTAACAATTATTTTTAATTATTCCCAAGGAACGGAAACACCATCTTAATTTGAAAGCGTCCATACGTTCCCAATATAAATGTCACCGTATAATTGTAAAAACCGTTAGATTGTAATATATCTTAGCGAGATTATAAGCCGTCGAAAGATTGTAAAACGTAACAAAATTTAACTTAATTTAGCATTTATTTTTCGATAAATTATTAATTACTGATGGTTTTTACAATTTTACTGTGACATATATATGATAGGTAGATACATTTTCAACCATATAAATTTTAGCTCCAGTGTGAACAAAGGTTTTGCGACTGGTCGAAGGCAGGGGCTGACCAGTTCTGGACGAGCCTCTTTGCATACTGTTATAATATCTTATCTACTTATACACGTTTATACACAATAAAATTATTCTTGTCTCGTATAACTAAAAAATGTTTAGTCGAAAATGATAAGTAGGTAGTAGAGCCTTGTCGTAGTCCACCTATTGCAATTAGTATACGAGCTGGGTCGACCGCAGCAGTTCTATACTCTTACAGAAATAGTATCCAATTTTTGTTTGGCTGCGTTTCGTATCGATACTAAGAGAGATCGAAGCCCAACTCCTTGCTCCATTATTTTCCTTATTTTGTTGCAACTTGTGCCAGTTGGCCATTGTTTGTTATTATATGGTCATGCTGTTAATGTGCAATTGAACAGTACCTAGCTTTTGATAGGTGCACGTGTATTTTAGATTTTAATTTAGATTTTACTTATAACATGACTTTAAACTAAAAATTCCTAAAAAATAGCATTATCCCCATTTTCCTCAAACGTAAGTCATTAGTTATACTATATTAGATTAAAAGGAAGTGTTTCAGTTCTATATTCCAATTTTCCATTTAGTTTTCCAAACCCTCAAATCTGATGTTTCAAATATCCTTTCTTTATAATACAACCCACATAATAAAAGAAAACGATCTATACTGGGTTTTTCCTGTTAGTATCTAATTGAAACTTATTAAGTAGGACATTGTATATCACATTATATGTAGAGAAGTTCATTTAAAAGCTCCAAAACTTAGCTTAATTTTCATCTATTAATCCCTTTAATTTCCCAACCAATAAAAATATTCCATTCATACAAACATGTTTACACAACCTTTCGATACCTACGTAGAACCAGCCAATAACAGTATGCTAATGACGAGGAACGAGGTAAACACGGCGGAATGTGAGCACAGAAACGGGGTGGCGTCTATTGTAAATGAGAATTATTTTATTAACAAGCTTTAATCCGTAATTCGTCTCGTTGCGCCCTGGCTTTATTAAAAGTTGGAAAAATACATTGTTTTAAAAAATAGATAAATAGAAAACACTTTTATAATAACTCACAAAGTGATGTTAAAATACACAAAACTTTTCACGAAAAATTATTTAAACGGTGACAAAAAACGCAGTCAAAATCCGTTAGGTGATTTAAAATATAAACAGATATAATTATAAAAAATAGTTCGATTTTTAAAAACTGATCTAGAAATATTTTTGATCAAATAAGATATTTTGATTACAGATTAGTTTTATATTTACGGATAGATATCACAGATATCACTTATAGTATGGTTTGTTTACGAGATTGTATAATGAAAATATACAGTATTTCTGTTGAACTGTATTATATATATCTTTATCATATATATATATATTATCGGAAAAAGATATATTTATTCATAATATTGCTTAAAAACGTAAAAAAATGTGTAGTGTTATTAAAAAATATATGTGTATTTATTAGATTTCTCTACTAATGTAATTACTAATTACCTACATTTTTGAATTACAATTCACAATGATGATTAAATTATTTTTATAATTATTAATTATTTTAACTTAATTTGTCACATACAAATTAAGTATTTATATTCTGATAAAGGTAACGTGTAGGTATATTGCTGCATTTATTATTGTTGTAGGTACATAAGGTTTGTGTTTATACCAAATGTTTATTGTTCACAGGTTATTTGTGTACAGCTAGAAGAGAAAATGAGTAAACAACAACATGTTATTTGTTGTTTTGTATGAAATAAAGAATCATATTAAATCGTTAAAGATTTTAAGGCTTCTATTAATTAAAGGTAATACTAAAAGGTAAAATTAATTACTTATAATTGATTACGCGCCGCCATGCCACGACCATGAAACCTTAATAGCCATAGCGTGACAGCAATCAATTTCTCTTTATGCTTTAAATCTGGCAGCCATTTTTTATAAAATAATGCTTTCAATATTACCAATTTATCGGTACACTAGTAGTGTATCGTCACCAGGCGTCATATTACGTCATGCGGTGACAAGAAACGCCTCTCTAAATTATGTTACACGTCAGAATACGTCATGGCTTGATAATTTTCGTAAATTATATTTTTTAGACATAATATATTTATATTTTTTTAATGAAATTAAACAATTACATTCAAATATGTGAAAATGTTTATTTTTTTGCGTAAAGAATAAAAGAATCATTTGTATAAAAATAAACTATTTTATTTATAAAATAAAATAATAGATAACAAATATAAATATAGAATTTTATATATTAATATTATTATGAAAATTATTACAGGGTAGCGTCTCTACCCCACGTAAAATAGCCATTAAAGAGAACCTGCTTTTCGAAGTTGCTGTATCCTTGCTTTATTTATATATTTATAGATATGTTGGTATATCTTTTAATGTTGCGCAAGATTTTAAAATACGTAATATTTAACATATTTGTGTGTTAAAAAACAAAATGTCAACTTATTTATCAAGATAATCGTATAAGAGACTAATTAGTTTAACCTTAATCTTTTT
The DNA here is from genome assembly GCA_018235645.1 of Junonia grisea. Lineage (NCBI taxonomy): Eukaryota > Metazoa > Arthropoda > Insecta > Lepidoptera > Nymphalidae > Junonia > Junonia grisea. Next base: position 2,740 of record DVXP01000474.1, on the reverse strand, counting down.
TATTTATATATATTTTCTATTTTTATTTATATTAATTATAATAATAGTAATTCACGTAGGTATATATGAAAATGATAATAACAATTCAATGTTTCAATTCAATATTGATAATAACAGTTGCGTCATAATTATTTTTTTAGTAAATGAGTATTAAGTTGTATTTTTTTTATATTACTGTTTTTAATATTTTTCGTGTATTATATTTTTTTAGGCATAGTACATATATTTAATTTTTTTTCTAATTTCTTTTTTCCTGATTTATTTTAAAATGCTTATTTTTCTGTTTCTTTTTCCTTCTTCTCCATACACTCAATCGCTTCGAACACCCATCGGTAGTTCATAGCGCCGAAACCCTGTGAGAAAAAATATTTAAATAGGTACATCTATGCAAGATATTTTAGATAATATACTTACTAAGACAGAATTAGAAACCTAGGCTGCCTATGGCACTTCTGGTAAGAGAATTATTCTAAGATTATTCTAAGATTCTAGAAATCTAATTTTAAATCTTTTTAATTTTTTGTACCTCCCTCCCTCCTGGTGAGATATCGTAAGACTTTATTCAGCTCCTCTCCCCTCACCTCCCCCAATTTTTCGAAATGTGTGTATCTTATGTTATGCATTGGATTGTGATTAAAAGAAAAAAATTGCTTCGTGCATTTATTGAATTAAGACTAAATCATCAAGAATCAATATTGCTGAGAGTTTAATTATAAGTGTAATAAAAATTTAACAATAGATACATACTTAAATCGTAACTACCTACTGTGATTAAAAGAAGAATTAGTGAATGATCTTAATTTTATTATGATTTCGCTTACTATTCAATATTAAGCATGGATTGAATGGGCCAAAATAGTATAACTTTTTTAACTGGAAAAAAATACGTAATATTTGCCGAGACCCCTTCTACAACGTAAGTTTAAATGAGATTAGAATCGACTTTCTCACGTATTTTATGAACGCTCCTTTACGCATTTAAAATAATGTTATTAGATTGTTTAGATACCAGATATAACAAATGCACACACAAAAAAAATTAATATTCCTTCTAAGCGCCTTGTAAAGTTGTAAGTCGTTAGATACAAACAAACCTATAAATAACATATTTTATAGTATTGTAAAGCGTTGATAATGTTAATTCCTGATATATCCAATGTCATGCTATCTAATACCTCATAAGATTGTTTTACAAATACCTAAGTAGTACAAAAGTATTAGTAGTGCAATAAGTTTCAAACATTTTCAGTTCCCAAAATCGTACCTATTCATTTAGACATCGAAGGTTTGCCAAAAATGATATTATTAATATACCTACTCGCTCCCGGTTTTACTGGCAAAATATTTTCGAGAAAAGGTCACCTTACGACTTATTCTCATGTCTACCAAATATACATAAAAAATAATAAAAATAGGTGGAGCTGTTTCAGGAGAGTCCGAGTTTTAGATTTTTAAGCAAAATCGATACAATAGTCCAGTTTTTAAAAATAAAATCTGAAAAAATACATCATTAAACTCTATTAAACTCCAATGTTTCTCTTAATGAATAATATAATTACTATTTAATACTTCGAAATAGCTATCTACTTTACTTACCCTATGATTCCTCCTCTGTATAATCTCAATGAACACAGTGGGCCGGACCTGCAAGTGGGTGGTGAAGGCTTGCAGCATGTACCCTCTTTCATCGAAGTCGATCAAGATGTTCTCTTCTTTCAACTCCTCAATACTCTCAGCTACGTTGACGGGACTGTCTTTAAGTTTCTCCTTTATAAGGTCGTAGTATGTTGGCGGCCATGATAGGATGTCTGCACCACGGGCTTTTAAACTTTTCATCTGGTTAAAAACAATGTTTTATAATAGACAACAAGTAGGTACTTATCGCTTTATTTTATTTCAGTTTATGATTTATTAGTTGATCGATGAGACTTGTCTGACTAGAATCAATACAATCCCGACATTTCATTCTGTCACGACTTATTTTCGCTATAAAAAGCCTTTCTTCAACGTTCAATCTATCGTAATAAAAAAAGTCATTGAAATTGGTCTAGTGGTTTAGGCTGTGAAACCATAAAATGGTGACAGAGTTATTTAAAGATTTAAGTAAGGAAACTTAAGCAACTTTTATTGTATCTGAATCAATTTTTATTTTGACAACATTTTTGTTCTATAAGAGAAAAATATACACCAAAATTTTTATTTTACTCTCAGCGCAATATGAAAGTTGTTTGTAGACTTTATTGTATTGTTACGTACAGTAGACACGATGTCGTCAGTGTAGAGGGCAATGTGTTCGACTCCCGACGCGCCCAGCGCTTTCACGAACTCGGACGCCTTGCTCGTCGGCCGGATACCCTTCGCCGCTTCGTTTAGTGATAACTTGAACAAAAATAAATGTATTCTATGGATTTTCTATTTTTTATTAGAAACTTGAAGATTATTACATTACTACATTTATAACGATTTTAATTGTCAGAAATATTATCCACGTTTGGAAACTTTTCCGTTTCACTCAACTACTAGTCTACTACACAATTAAGAATGCTACTTTAGTTAACTTGTAAAATGAATTGCCAAAGACATAAGAGGGCCAGTAACAAACTACTGCTTTTTAATTAAAAGGCTGTAAAAATACTTACCTCTCTCCCTACCTACCAAGCTCTCCAAGCTCTCGAAGATGCATTTATAGCCTTGGAAAATGCCTCAACTCTTGCGGGACTCCACGTCAACACTGATAAGA
>DVXP01000473.1:0-20256 GCA_018235645.1 Junonia grisea | reverse complement strand
CAGACAGACAGACAGACAGACAGACGGACATGGCGAAACTATAAGGGTTCCGTTTTGACTACGGAACCCTAAAAATCCCTATTTTTGTTCTCACGATTTTCATTTTACAATTTGCAAATTAATAAAGACAAATATTAATGAAAGTTGTTAATGTAACATGAAACTATAGAGTTATAGACAATTCGCCGTTACCGTCCACCATTTGTATTTCGGACCTAAACATGAATTTCGGTACAAATTTTTCGGTTTCGATAAATAGTGTACTAAGACCTGGCCCATCTACAAAGATTGTGAGATTTTTTCTTTTTTCATAATATGATTAGAATAAAAGTTATAGCGTAAAATCAACTCAAACGATCTTTTTGAATATTTTCGTTTATTGTTTTTATATTTATGGTTCTACAATCAAAACTTATGTGACCAAAATTGTAGATATTTTAATTTGCAACAAAAAATGTAATATTGATATTTTCATGAGATCAATAGTTTACGAAATTAACCGCAAAAACCGTTCCAACGTATTTCTAAGATGACGGGCGTGGGATAAGGGTAGCGACCCCACGAACTTGGTTTTAACCGTACATTGAGTGGGGGTTAATGTAAAGTAAAAACCAAGTTTGTGTAGTTTGTACACATATAAAAAATACAATCGCGTCCTCTAAGAAACGCAAGGTAAGACCTAAAAATGTAACATTTCAATGGATTATTACTAGAAATTAGAAATGTATAAGTAGTTAAAGTGACAAAACCTAATACCAGAAAATTACCGCAAGCAACTGAATTCTAACAAATTGGTTAATTTGTTTGCAGCGACATTTTCTTATTCGCTTTAAAAGCATGAAAGATATTCAAAGCATCATTTACTATACATACATACATACATACATACATACATACATACATACATACATACATACATACATACATACAAATATACAAATATACATAAATGATGTTGAGGTCCAACAAACTATTACTATATATTTATTATATTGATTGCTTGTTACGAAGATATTTTTTGTATCAATCAGGTACCTTATGTGTCTCTTTTATCGACTACCAGGTATATCTCTATGCAGTTTTCCATCACCATTGGCTGGATTAGAGAATAACACAAGTTTAAAAATTAAATAGTAATTCAATACGAAGTGTTCATGTGGCTGGTCAGAGCTGTATATTAAATTAAAATGCGTAATTCGTTATTTGCTTCTTGATTGTATTTTCATGAAAAAGGCACTAATTTTATAATTAATATCAGGGCATCGAAAATATTTTTGTCAAAAATAGAATTGCATTGAAAGAATTTTATTAAACACTTACTTTGTTTTACCTGTTATTACATGCTTTCTCTAATAAGTATAGCGCGACATTCAATAAACGTAATATGGCTAGGAACTATTTCATTATGTCGGAATGCCTCTGAGAGCAGCACTGGAGCGTATTGCATTCGGAAATCTTAGTAATAAAATGGTGGTTGCCTGAATATTAAATTTAACAAGACTTATTTATTTACTTGAAGTTATATTACTAATAGTATATAGTCACAATTTCTAGCTACGGATACCAAAATACTAAATTGAAAGAGTTTTTTAGAATAGTTCTATTAGAAAGTTTTGTTCTAACAGACGATTATAAAAAAATTGACTATCATGACTAAAAAGTTTTCATGGGCGATTGTTTCCAGCACAGGACGGACGTTAGTATTGTAATATGTACATACATAACATAGTGTACAAGTTTAGTAAGACAAGTCAGCTTGAGCTGTCTAGCTTAAGGTATAACATACAGTTTCATGATTTTTAAATATGATGTTATTTATGATTCAAAATAAAGTCAATGTTCGTTTTAATGGTCCCAAAGTATTATATAAAAGTTTTTAAATGTTATTTAAATATAAATAGATTGCAAAGAAGCTGCAAGATTAATTTATTTAAAGATCGAACCTCCACGTGACGGAAGTCAAGTCTCGGCTGACAACGCGTCGCTGCAATGCAAACAAATCGACATCCAATTTCCGCCGTCCCATCGCATACAACTCACCTACAGTCACAATTAACTACCACACCAGACTGCAACATTACGATTTAAATCTTACTGGCGATTGTGGTCGACATACTCGACCATGGAACCTTTTTGGTCGAAATGTCTGACACCTTGACAACTGATAACACATATTTTCACACTAGTGTATTGTAGTGTTGTTGTGTCAGTTTTATTTTACGTGGTACAATATATTTAATGAGAATTGTATAAAATAGAATTTTGATTCGTCCTTTATATTAATGTAAATAGTCCTTTATATAAATTTAAATTTTACTTAATTTCAAACTCCGAATTTATTAAATAAACCAGCGCCGATAGGTTAAAAAAATAGTAATATGAAACATGAAACCCGTTGTAAATGGTAGAGGATAAAACAAAATTAAAGGAAAATATGTACCACAAATTCAATCTCGAGATTTTGTTTCATGAAATTTCTGCAGTTTTTAAAGAACAAAAACCTTCCGACTATTCAAAAATATTAGATATTTTAACGTGTTCATTTTCGATTAAATGTAGAGGTGTTTTTTTCATTAGTGAGTTCAGTCACAATTAACTTCCACACTAGACTGTAACATTACGATTTATATCCCAGTGGCGACTTTGTGGTCGACATACTCGACCATGAAATAATTTTGGTCAAAATGTTACCAGTTGTCTGACAGCTGGAGGAGTGATAATATTCTGACTTGTAGTTATTATTACATAAGTATATAGTAGTGTTGTTGTATAAGTTTTTTTTACGTAATATAACGTAATTAATGGGAATTGTATAAAAATAGAATTTTGAATCGTCCTTCATATAAATTTAAATTTGGCTTAATTTCAAACTCCGAATTCAAATAAACCAGCTTCGACAGGTTTAAATAAAATATCTTAATATGAAACATGAAATCCATTGTAAATGGTAGATAATAAAACAAACATAAAAGAAAATATATACTACAAATACAGACTCGAGATTTTGTTTTTTTTATTTCTACAATTTTTAAAGAAGGAAAACCTACCGCCTATTCAAAAATGCAGATATTTTGACATGCGCATTTTCGATTAAATGTTAAGGTGTAAACAAAATTGTGTTTGAAACATAAATAGAAAAGTTTTCTCCTATGTATCTATCATTTAAAATTTAGTGTATATATTAATTTATAGTGGATAGCCATTATGTTGCATTTTTATTTATAATACTTTTATTTTATAATTTTATTTATTAGTAACACGAAACTCCTTAGTGCAAGAAGTTCTCACACATTGTCATATCGTAAGCTGAAGAAGTTTTACCAAATATACATACCTATCAGGTGCGGTCCGAAGGGGGGGGGGGGTCACAGAAGACATGACCCCCCCCAAAACCATACATGTCAAAGGAAACATTTTTGGTTACAAAGTAAAAATGCAGATAAAACGTGTTAAAATCTCTAATTTTCAATACTCATGGAAACATTTTAAGTGACTTATACGTAAAAGCACAAAATAACTGTACTGTAAAGTTTAGTATTTTATTCGTGACCGCCCTCAAAACTTGTGACCCTCCCCAAAATTTGAAGCTACGACCGCGTACTTATAGAATATATACCTATAGAACCTATACATACCTATAGAATATATAACAAAGACAAAGTAATTTAGCCTAAGCAAATCTGTGGCCGGATATATAACATCGGCTCGGTATTACAGTAGAGGACATTTAGGTTAAGTCCTGCGAGCCCACTAGGTGGCTTTATTCGGCCTAATTTAATTACGCCCTTTGATGACCTCATCATCGCGCCCTCCGACCTCTGTTTTATTTAAAGCCCGACGATCAAATGAGTCGTGACATTTAAGAATTGGCAGCCGTTCCCTTAATTTCGACTCGAATATTTTCATTCCTGGAGGATGTTCTCGGTTTTTGTATATTTTGTTTTTGATATTTGCTTTTCTTATAGAAGATTGTTTGTTTTTTATGATTGCTTTCATTTCGCGTTTTGTTTCGTTCTTATTTTCTGGCATGCATACTCTGAGGCGTTTTCAAATAAATGATAAGTTTTGATAACTTTAAAGAATTGGTTTATTTCAAGAACATTCATGTCTTACTCTTTTAATACTCTTTTGTTTTTATGTCATTAAATGTTTTAAACGATTTTAAATAAAGCAAATAAAATATTATACATATTTGTATACATCGAACTGAGTTTTATTGATCGCAATTACGTCGAAAAATCAATATACCTACTAACAAGCTACAATAGTACAATCAACGTGTAAACTTTCAAATACTTATACATATTTAAACTATGATAAATATTCAAATCATGCAACTTATACAGAGTTACAAACAATACGTCATCAGGGCGAGGGGATGCTCTTTAAATGCTAAAGGGTCGTCGTGGGCGTCAAACCCTGATTGCAGTGTCACTCGTCTCATTCGTGTCACATTTACCCTCGACACTTATGACCCTTCTAAGTTTTAAATGATGCTAATTATTTATTTACTGACTTGGTTTTGTACGCGGCTCTTGTACTCGTTTTTTATACCTAGGTTTTGTATCAGTTGATTTGTAGGTATATTGTTTTATTGATAGTAAAACCTTCAGTAAGTAGAGGTTTTAATTATTGTAACAAAACTACATATATTTCATGCTTAAGATATCGGAATATAATTCTACATAAAAAACAAAAATGACTTTTAAAGAAAACACCCCATGTGGTATAACAATGTTATAATGAAAAAAATTAAGTTAATAAAATGAAAAAAAAAAAAAATTTAATCTTCACAGATTAACACACACAGCCATTGTAACAGTAAGCAACCCGAGTGAACTCAGCACGCATGCAGATACTAGTAATAATTTCCGCCCTAGTTCCAGAAAGTGTGATCTAAGGGGATGATTGGAGGACTCGCTGACTACAATGTAACTAACGGTTGCTGAAGCGTGACAGATCAAGCTATAACACGTTATTTTAAAATTATTGAGAGATGTTTTATTTTGGGCCACGTTTTTGTACACTATTCAGATAAAGTAACCGTTCATGGCAATAGCTATCAACAAATGTTATATAGATAAATAATGGTTTTACAAAATACAGGTTAAAAATATAGTTGCATAGGTAATTGTTAAATGATGTCGGCAAGTTTTACATAACTAATAATGTTTATGATACATAAGGTTGGAAGTTTGAAAAATATGTTTAGTGTAGGTACTAAAAGCTAAAGTGCTTCTATGGAGCACTATCAACGTTCCCGAGATACTGACTAAGTACCTATCTACATGTTATTATGTTTCCGAGTAAAGGATACGTTACATACACTAATAGGCTAAATGTAGGGGATATCTAACCCTCATCCCACGATATTACATGTCATTAATATCCCTTATATCAGATGACATAGATGAGGCATAGGTTATTGACATTTCCAACAATTTGGCCTGCGCTGACAAGGCATTTTTACCAGTACTAAATAAATCTACTATTAGTAATGGTACACTTTTGTAAACGGACTTTCGATCATTAATTACATTATACATTCGTAAATGATTCATTTCTGTTTCATTGGTTCCGTGAATAAAACTGACCAGGTAATTATTGGTAATAACTAATAAGTATATTTTAGTATATAAATACTCATGATATTATAAACCATAAATATGTCGTCTGATCAGTAAGTACCAATAGATCTTGAATTATGTGCCTGTGATAAAAACGGGACTGACTGATTTACGCTCTCTCCAAGGCACGGTGGGGAGACCCACAAGTACAAATCCCTAGACCTAGGAAAAAATATTTGTACAAATACAAACATCCGTCCCGAGCGGGAATCGTACCTGCAACCGCCGGCGTTATGGCATATTTAGCATCATTACGAATACACCGGAGCGGTCGTCATCTATCTATTATCTCAACAAATTTTCGTATAAAAGTAAAAGCAGTACCTGAGCATAAAGTATATACTTCATTGTCACAGTTTTCAGATAGATGCTTCACGAAAAGATTATATCAATATTTCGTTTTATCTCACTGGATACTTGAAACTCATAACTTCTTCCGAGATCGCAATTATTTTACGGCAACTTGGCGATGGCTCGCTCGCCGTCGGTGCTGAAGCAAAAAGTAATCTTCTTCTGTTTTTTCAGTAAAGATATTCATTGGCACTTTCGTAACTTATCTTTGCTTTGGAGAATATATTTTTCTTCTATATTTCTTTAGCGTTTGTTGGTATATGCCTATTTTATTATACTCGTCGATGTGGGTTTAGTTTTCAACCCTTTTGAGAATAATCTATTAATTTCTCAGAGTAAAAGTTTTCTATTTTTATTTTAGACGTAGTATGAAAGTATTGAAACATTTTATGTAAGCACTATTGGTTAACGTTAGGTATTGATAATGATGAAACCTTATGAATTTATTCAGGAATTCAGCAAATTCCATTCTATAACTAAGGAAAATGTTTAAATAGAATTTGTGTACATTGTAAAAAGTTTATATGTCAAAAGAATAAAGTACACATGATCCTAAACTTAAATCGAGTATCAGTCACATTTTGGAAACCGAATTCAGTTCTTCAGTTCTGTCTAATATTTAAAGTGCTGAAGTGGTAACCCACATGTGTCATTTTAGAACTGCACGCCATTGCCTAAGTAAGTTTCAGACGTGACTGGCATAACAATTTCTGCTTATGCAGTCAAGCTTTGACGCATACTGAGAAAACTAAAATATGATATTATATTTTTTAAATTTTAAACACAAAGTACAGTTGGTATTTTCTTTTAGGTATCGCTTGCTCTGTACTCGTCATCAAATGACAACAATTTTATGTGTATTTTGTCTGTATTTTTTACATAATAATTAATGCTCTTAAGTATTATTACTGTTAAGCAAAGTTAAATACAGAAAATACTTTTGATATTTGATTTAAGAAAATCAGTCAAGTTATTTCTGAGATCACTACAAATAAAGAATGGTATTTTATAGTATACCCGATAAGTAAGACCACGACTTCGATAGTAGTTTAAATTTTAATGCATTCATTGTATTATGTACGAAGTTGTGTTGACGTAAATAAAGTTTAACCTTGTAGAAGCTTTCTTGGGAATGTTTATTGTTATTCATCATTTATAGGGCTCAGATATATAGCCACGACCCCACGACACGATGTCGTATCGTAGCGGATGACGACGTTATAAAGCGCTGCAATACGCATCGTTGTGTAGAGAAAACGATGTGAACGTCGAAGATTTTCACAACAAAACTTCGTTTTCGCATTGCATTAAACAAAATTATGACTCGAACTCCGAATCGTCGTACCGTAAAATTATTATCTTGAAATATTAACGATAATTCAATATATAAATTGTACATTTTTATGACGCCATATTGTAACTTTTCACGATGTGACGTAGCAACGGTCGTATGTGTTCTGGCCGTAAGTAGGGCCGTAATAAGTTTATTTAACTTAATTTCAGTAAGGCCTGATCCCACAAACGAGTAGAATTAATTCTCTGTATTCTTAGAAGGACTCGGGTTATCCGTTAATCTGTACTAACTGAAGAGTTTCTCTATTTGTACATTTACTTTCTAACGTATTGGTCTCAGAAGTTTTGTGAATTAAATATAAGGTATATATAACCCTATGTACATTTATATCTAGTTTTTTTATTACTATAGTGCCTTTATCTGTTTGGATCATAGCTTGTCTGATGTTAATTAGAAATTTTCTTTCAAATTAAAATGGCAGTACGACACTTATGCCACTTAGTACCTTTATCTTTCAGAGAGTGCAAATAAAAATTTGACAATCTTTTATCGCAATTAGAAGTTATGAAATAGAATAAGAAACGTAAAATATCGATTTTATATTATAGGTTCAGTAAATACTGAAAATCTAAGCTAGCAAAACAAGCAGACCTTGGTAAAGTCCAGGTTATAGGTTCGTATGAAACGTACTTCATAATTATTTTTTGTTTCAACAACAGTCGAGAGATTAACTCGGGAGTTGTACGTGTTAAATTAATAAAGCGTTCGTTGAAAAATCATTTTAACAACATCATTAAAATAGTATGTGTCGATAAAATTTCGAAACAATACGTAGTGGAACGTCACGGTGGATTAAGCCATTATCCTTTCCCTTAATAGGAGAAAAGGGCTTTACTACGAGCCACGCGGTATTTACAGTCCGTTACTGTAAATATTGTACTAAACTACTATCGAATACGACGGTATTCTCATTGCTAATAACGTTTACTTTTCCTTTGTTCCTCTTAGATTAAGTTTCGCAGCAAATTGATCTTTCAGCTCGAAGTAATTATCCGTAATTAGATCTCGACCGTCGTTATGTCTACATCTGATCTGTCTTGTAAAAAAAATGCCAGAGGCTTCTTTAAATGATATATAGTTAGTACATATTTATAATATACAGTTAATACTACAAATATTAAAGTATTAATTTTTAATTTTCATAATATGTTTTGCAGTAGATAAAAATTGATGACTTGAAAGATTTGGAGACAAAAAAATGAGTAAAAAAGGCAACGGCTTTGCTCACCTGATCGATTGAATGGGCAAATAGAATGATAAAAAGCAGAGGAAATATGAATGGCGAATACCAAATAGGCAAAATATGCCTGCCGAATGGATATTAAAGTCAAATCCTATTCAAAGGCGTCGCGATTGCAAAAGGTTACGAAGAATATTAAACCAAACCTATACTCGATTTATAGCGCAACTCGGCGAAGTTTTTTATACTAACATGTGCTAACAAGATCCTTTTTTAGGGTTCCGTAGTCAAAATGCAACCCTTATAGTTTCGCCGTGTCCGTCTGTCTGTCTGTCTGTCTGCCCGCGGCTTTGCTCCGAGGTCCTTAATACTAGAAAGCTGGAATTCGACATGAGTATACATATGTATGACTCACGCCGAGAAATTCGAAAAATCTTGAAAAATATTTTTTGAAAGGATAGGGTTTTTGACACGCACTTGGCTAATTACTTTTTTTATGAATATAGGTAACTTTGAAACGACGTGCGACGTTTGAGGCAAATTATTTATTATTAATTGAATTGTTTTCAGTAATTAATATTTCTTTCGACTAAAAGCTACTATTTTAATTTAAAACGATTTTTTGTCTATTGTAAGTCCCATTGAATTGGACAAAAAACTAGATTAAAATTATATAAACTAAAACAATACCCTACAACCTTATGAATCAACGTAGTAGCAATCGTAATAATATACAATAATATAATACAATAAAATGTTCTGACAGTGGAAGTTAGGTCTAACACTTCAAAGCGGTAAAGTCTAAATTCAGCTGTTCCCTAGAGATTAGAGGGCAGACATTTTCTATGTAAATGTGTTTCTGGTTTCCTCCTATATTTCCAGTTCATTTAATCATCTCTACTAAAAAGTCTTTGAATTAAATTTGACTTGGCTTTCAAACTTCTTTCGAATAAGAATTTGTAGAACTTTTAATTACTATAAAACTTCGGGGAAAAAATCTACTAAGAACAATTATAGTTATTTAATTTCTTGAGAAATATATCTAATTTAGAGTAACTTGATAAGTTTTTATTGAAAACCACTCCACTGCCACTCCCAGTATCTACATACTGGGAGTGGCAGCGGTTGCGCATAAAAAGGGATCCTGCAGCTTCGTCGTTTCCGAGCTGATAGCAGCCATCGCAGGGGTTTTTGGTCTCACATAACCCGATCTCCCCCCCGTCTCAGGAGTCGCGTACCTATAAAGATTACCCTGCGTCAGCAAATAAACGTCGACAAAATAAGTTAGAATTCTATTTTATCCTATGAGTAGGTACAAAGGAAATGCGCTATTAGTTTCCAATTAATAAGTTTACTTACACGTAAAAAGTACGTATATAGATTATAGACAGAGCTTCCCAAACTGCAGGAACTCACCTGTAATTACAACAAAAGTAAACTAAAGTCCGAAAAATCCAAACGAAGTTTATAGATAAAACTTATGTCTACAAAAATTGTGCATACGAGCATAACAAGATTTTTTATTCCGGGAGATGCAACGTATTTTTAAAATTGCTAATTCAGTTATTCTTTCAGTTAAATTTTTTAACGCATATATCTTCGCATAATCAAAATAGTTAAATGTTGTAATGAGTATTTTTGAATGTCAATAGATGGCTTAGATAGTATTGTATATTTACTGAAATATTTTCGTTTACAACACTGAAAAAGATCAGATAAGAGGAGTTGCTTATTTTATGATATTATAGATAGCATTATATGTTTTGTTAAAAAATAAAAATTAATAAAGATATAGGGCCTCAAAAGATTGTTTTTTTCGCTCGACGAGATTAAATATCTTCACGTGATTTCAGGAATTTGTCGTATGTCGGGAATTGACTAATTTTTGTTACCTTGAGAATATTATTTCGTTAATATTAACTTTAAAAATAAAACCGACTATAAAATATTACGATACTGGAACTATAATAGTAACTCAAAATGGTTATTTAAACATGTTTGAAGAATGTTTTTGTTTTAATTGGTACCAAGTCTTAGTTAGCATGTAATGTTTGGGCTTTTTGCTCATTTACATACTGGGTTAAATCGTTGTGTCTGTTTGTATTGCTAAGATAAACACTTCAACATATCTTAGAACAGTTCTATAGTAATTTTAAGTGTATTTACTTTACATAGTAGTTTTTGAATTATATTAACATTTTCGTATAATATTACTGCAAACTTTAATATCGTTCTAGGAAATGGTTAAAGAAAATCATAGGATACCAAGTTGTAAAATAATATTAAAAGAAACGTCAGAAGACATGACGTAAAAATTATACAAAAGAAAGAGAAGAAAATTTGAAAAAAAATATAATTTATTCACAAAGAGCGAACTTCGTTTCAGTCGAAGAGACTACTTAAATAAATGTTTATTATAGTTATAGTATATAGATATAGTATTATAGTTATAGTTAGCCAGACACAGAGACCATTGGGTTTTATGCCGTCGTAGACCTCCTATCTCGTGACTCGTTCACAAAAGACGTTTCTCAACATTGTGTAGACCTCGTCTATCGCGTTTTTATACGAATTAAGAAAGTCTCTTTGCAAAAAAATATTCATTTTTTATACATAAATATTCACTTTATTAATTTGCGTAACTTTTGATGTTAAAGTGAAATAATAAGTAAGGTTCTTGTTTGTTCTTTGCTTTGCCCGTTTTATATTCGTCATTGATATGGTGACTTATTTTAAAATATTTATACTAAGCTAACATACGAACCAAAGGAGACTAAGTCAGCGGCTAGCGCCGTACGTTGTTAGACATATATCCTGTGTCTCACAGTTATTATAAGTTTTTATTTGAAATAATCACCAGAATTTGCAGAATTAGTACATAGTGTTGTAGTTTATACGAAAGACAATCGAAAGATGTGAAGAAAGTGTATATGTGACATTCGTTTGTTATTATAAATTTGTGATATTGTTTCGTTGAATACGCTTAACGGTTGCAATTTACTTATTCATTTTGCATGGTCATGCACCGCGGTCATTAACCTCTGCACTCAAGACTAGCTGACGAAGAGTACGAGTATCAAGTGTTCGCCTTTTTCACAATCCTAAGTAACAACTGCCTGGCCTTGCGGTTCCTACCCTAAACTTCGCGCCGCTGGTCCTAGGTTCGATCCTCAAGGAGGTTGCAACTTTTTCTTTCTTATTATTGATTTCAACATTTATAATGCCGAAAATAAATTGGAATTGCTGTGAAGATCATAAAGATGGGGAATCGTATTTGTGTTGTGTACGTTGTAAGAACGCCTATCACACGAATTGCTTGCAAGCTACTGGTTATTCGCAGATACCTGACAAGGCTGTCTCCGAATGGAATTGCCCAACATGTACGCCAAAGCGATCAAAAGGCAATAACGAGAATACACCAGTTCACACGAAATCAATCAATATTGGAGCACATGACAATGTAAACATCACTAAGAGATCTACAAAGAGAATGGCTCTCTCCTCTCCACCTGCATCGGAACCTAACAGTGTCTTATCACATGGCGAATACCGCGATATGCTTAAAGAAATTGTCAAAGACGAAATGAATGTTATGCTTACGCAATTAAAATTATCTTTGAAGTCTATTTTGAATGACGAGCTCAAACTTATCAAAGACGAACTCAGTGAAATGAAATCTTCAATCAACTTTATAAATAGCCAATACGATGATTTTATTAAAGAACATAAATCTAATATAAATTCTATTAAAGAGTTAAAGGATGAGAATTTAAAAGCACAAACGACCTTAAATACTTTAACTACGCGTATTAATGATCTCGAACAACGGGCCAGAGAAAGAAACTTGGAGATTCAATGTGTTCCAGAAAGCAACAACGAAAATTTATGTACAATTATAAAACAACTGGGCAATATTATTGGATCAGATATCACCGAAGACAAAATATTAAGTTGTACCAGAGTAGCTAAAGCTAATCGCCAAAATCCGCGGCCCCGGTCTATCGTGGTTCAGTTTAGCTCTATGAATGTTCGAGACAGCTACCTAGCATCTGTTATCAAATTTAACAAAACGCATCCAAACGACAAGTTAAACACATCGCATTTAGGTATCGGGGGAATCAAGAAACCTATTTATGTTATGGAACATTTATCGCCTGCGAATAAAGCTCTACACGCTGCCACAAGAATCAAGGCAAAAGAAAAAGGCTATAGATACGTCTGGATAAGGAACGGGCGTATCTTTGTTCGAAAAAATGAAAGTTCAGATTTCAAAATTGTTAAGGACATGGAGTTTTTGAACGCGTTAAAGTGATGACGGTAGTTTTTGTAACGTTGGTACATGAATTTGGTATTTTTTTGTTAAAATTCACAGCTTTGAAGATATTTTACCAGAATGTTCGCGGCTTAAAAACTAAGACCCACGACGTATATCGTAATGTTTCTATTAATAAGTACGATATAATTGTGTTAACTGAAACTTGGTTGAATTGTTCAATATTAAGTAGTGAGTTGTTTGATAACAGATACAATGTTTACAGAAGAGACAGAAGTTCTTGTAAACTCAGCAATAAAACGGATGGTGGAGGAGTTCTCATTGGTATTAATAAAAGTCTAATATCCTGTAGAAAATATGAATGGGAAAGTGATTTTGAGGACATCTGGATTACTTTAAAAATCCCAAACTTCAAAGGCGTCCAATCTTTAGTCTTATGCGCTGTGTACCTTCCACCACCCGTTAAAAAACCTAATCTTGAAAATTTTCTTAACAATTGTAATCGTGTGGCGGAGCAACATGACATGTATACTTGTATTGTAGGTGACTTTAATTTGAGCTGTATTGACTGGAATATGTATCAAAATACATTACTTAAGCCCAATCCTCCCGCTGCACAGTTATTATTAGATTTTATATCTGAAAATGGTTTACAGCAATATAATACCATCATTAATGATAAAAATAAAATTTTAGACCTAGTACTCTCTAACTTTCCTAAATGCTACGTGGAACTATCTAATAATTCTGTTTGCAACATTGACACGCTGCATCCTCCCTTAGAAATTTGCATCCCTAGTATTGAATACGATTCACTTAAAAGTAACGCGACTAAGAAATATTGCTTTTTTAAAGCCGATTTTGATTCTATAATTAAATCATTAAATGAATTAGATTGGTATAAGGTACTGGACGCCTGTTCTGATGTGAATGAAATGGTATGCGTTCTATACGATACCTTAAAAGACTTAATTTCTAAATTTGTTCCACTACAGTATGTTAAAAAAGATAGTTATCCTAGCTGGATAAGTCATAGGTTAAAAAGGAGACTTAAAGAAAAACATAAATTATTAGAACGCGTAAAAACGTATAAGAACCCAATGGATGATTTATCACTCAAGTTAATCAGTAAACGATGTAAAAAATTAACCCATGACGCATATAATAACTATAATAATAACATAGAAATTCAGATCCAGAAAAACTCTAAGAAGTTTTGGTCTTTTCTCAAAAGTAAAAGAAATAATAGAAGTTCTTACCCTTCATCTATGAGTGACGGCATGATCACAACTAGTGTTGGAGAAGAAATTTGCAATTTATTTTCTAATTATTTTAGCACACTGTATAAGCCGACGAATAATGCCACATGTCTAACCCAAAAATATATCACAAATCATCTTCTTCCAATAACAGGTATCAGTGACAACTTCATATTTCCAGAAATCACCATTGAAACTATTTTTAATAAACTTACTAGCTTAGACATCTCCAAAGGCTCTGGCCCTGACAACATACCACCTATCTTGATTAGGAACTGTGCTTCCAGCTTAGCCCTTCCACTGTACATAATTTTTAACACTTCTCTACGAACTGGAACATTTCCTACCGTATGGAAACTAGCGAGGATAGTACCTATTCATAAAGATGGCAACGATTCCTTGGTACAAAATTATAGACCAATATCCATGTTATCCACGTTCGCCAAGATTTTTGAATCCTTAATATGTCCTTATATAAAAGTGTACATAAAACGCTTTATATCTGAGTATCAGCATGGTTTTGTTACGGGTAGATCCTGCAATACGAACTTAGTGAGCTTCACCGAATATCTAAGTGAAGCTATTGATTCTCAACAACAAGTAGATGCCATTTACACAGATTTTCAGAAAGCATTTGACAAAGTACCTCACTGTATTCTATTACAGAAACTAGAGCTTTATGGTTTTTCTGGAATTTCGCTGCAATGGTTTTCATCTTACCTAAGTGACCGAAGTTTTTGCGTTGCAGTTAATGGGTACACATCAAAAAACCACGTAATAGCAACTGGCGTACCCCAAGGTTCCCACTTAGGGCCGATACTATTTAATATTTTTATTAATGACATCGTAACGTGTTTTAAATACTCTATACCGTACCTATATGCTGATGATCTGAAGTTCTCAAAAATTATACATTCGATTGACGACTCAGTTTATTTACAAATGGACTTCAATCAAATAATCGAATGGGTTAAGACTAACGGCATGTCACTTAATGTAAAAAAATGTTCGCACATAAAATTCACCCGCAAACACAATATCTTGCCAACACAATATTACCTTCAAAACGAAAGATTAACAGAAGTAACTCATGTAAAGGACCTTGGCATTTTTTTGGATCAAAAATTAACATATGTCCTGCACATTGATCACGTAATTAATAAAAGTGCAAAAATGCTTGGCTTTGTTTTAAGAAATGGTAAAATTTTCAAACAAGCAAAGACCAAAATTCTCTTGTATAACAGCCTGGTACGTAGCAATTTGGAATACTGCAGTATGGTCTGGCGACCACATTATGCCACACATCAGTTGAGGCTAGAACGTATACAGAGGCGTTTCCTATGGCACTTGGCATATTCAGAGGGTATTGCTAAACAAATTTCGTCTTACGCAAAGAGGATTGAATATTTTAACATAATGACCTTAGAAAACAGAAGAACTTTATTGGACTTAGTATTCTTATATAAAATCATTAGGAACAAATTTGACTGTTCCAATTTGCTATCCAAATTTAACTTTAGAGCACCATCCAGATACCCTCGTAACCCATTAAAACCTCTCTCAGCACCACGGCGGAAAACAGTTTTAGGTAACCATTCTGCAGTTGCTCGAATGTCCAAATTGCTCAATGACTTCAGTGATTCAATAGATTTAAACAATGTAAGCCTCCCAAAATTCCGTCATCTAGTCATAGACAGAATCAAAAACGTCTAATTCTTTATTAATGTTTCAATTTAATTTATGTAAAAAGTAACATTATAGTGGTCTGAATCTTTTATTCGGGTCGTGTAACAATTTTAATTCTATAACTTATTGTAATTGTATGATAAATTATTTTAATTGTTTTTGTTATTAATGCATGACATATTATAATTAGATTTAAGGTATTATTGTTTTCATTGTTATATTTTTAAATTTAAACTAAGTGTTTTAATTTGATAGTTGAATACTGTTAACACATCATAAAATTGAAGATATTGTAATCTAAATATAAATAGCCTACTTATTCGAAATTGTATGAACTTGTTTTAACTTTATTTTAATTTGTTTTATTATTGTAAACTTATTAATTTTTGCTAATATGTGATCAATTTTACAATTTTTGTCAAATTAGAACTAGGTGCTTAAACGGGATATAAATATTATATTAATTGTGCATGTCGTGTTTGCTTTAATATAGTTGTACATTTAGAAAGTAATTAGTAGGTAAAATAAATAATTGTATGATTTAAATGTAACAACTGCTAGCAAACCTAATAAATAAATAAAATAAAAAAGTTGTTTGTAAGGAATTAATGTATTACTCCTATATTTTATTTTAAATATTTATTATATTTGAAATTGATTATTGCCAAATATTTTTTGTAATGAAATTTAGGTCAAATTGATCTCTTAATATCTGATGTTGTTTAATTTGAGAATAAGTATTTGATTTCATTCAGAGACTTCAAATAAATATGTACAACAACAATTTTCATCTAAATCGGTTTAATCGATTAGGACGAGTTAATTGTCAAATATATTTATATATACCTACCTACTTAAAGACAAAAATATACTTTCCTTTATATTATAACACATTTTAAAATAAAAATGTAAATCTAACTTGTATAAATGTTTTTATTCAAGTTATTGTCGCGTAATGACTTTAATAATATTTTTATTTCAAAGAACAACATATATTTATTTAAGTATAATATTATTGTAGACGTATTGACGTTAAACTTATGACATTGTTTATTTTGAAATGGAAGGCAAACATAAAACTTCAACATAGTATTTAGCTTCGGAATTAATCGTTGTTCATGTGTTTTCACGCCGCGGAGTAATAACTTCGACCCATTAATCTGATGAGTTTTCAGTAATGTTTAGACATTATAATTTCTGCCTGACAGTCGATTTCTTGTATTGGTCACTCACATTCAGTTTAACCTTATTGCAACCAAAAAACTAACATGACTCTTAAAATAATTAAATATTTATTAACTATTGACACTTTACATTGTGTATATAGAAATTATAATATTCTTTCTCCGACGCAGCGAATATTGATGTGGTTTAGATCAATAATAGAAATAGCTGTTAATTTGACCGTTTTGTTAATACGAACCCAATATAGTTTTTCAGGAAATATGTCTTATAAATTAATGTTTTACATATTGCACAACATAAATTCTGCGTCCGTTATTGTATTAGCATTTTATTTCTCAAAGAAATATCAAACTCTCCATGAACTTATTGAGAAAAGTCACGCTTACTTTTCTAATAACGAAATTTACCTGAAAAATTTAGATAAGAAATTTAAGATAGCAAAATTTCTAAGTCTAACTCATATTTTATTGTCAACGGCTATACAAATATACCAAAACTTCGCTTATGATATTAATGATATACACATCAAAGTTTTGTACATTTTCGTTGGGCTGCTTTATTATACGCGATATGTAACAACATTTATCTTGTTATCTTCACTTTTGCTCATTTTGTCTGAACAAGTAAAGTCTATAACCCGAAAGATATCTAAGGAGAGAGGGATCCCAGCGTCGGCGATGGGCGACTGGGCTGTCACTGACGAACAGGAACTCACAGGTTTTAAGGAATGGACAAGGATTTATGTCGATATTAAAGAATTTTCCTCTTTAATTAACGATATATTCGGTTTGCAGGTTTGTGATATCCTATATATCCATGTTACTAAATTCAATTCTCAAAAATGAATTCCATCTTAACTTTACACATAGATGCCACTGCCATTCGCCAATCTTTTATTGGTTAGATCAAGATTTTAACTATAAAACATACATATCATTCGATTTTTAAATTTATACATAGGAGCAAAAGTTGGCACAAAAACAGATCCATTATATCAAATACAATATTATATTGTTGCAGATCACGATATACCTTATCACGACAACATGCTACTTCATAATTTGTTTGTACAATTTGACGTATGATGGCGTTGTGGTAAGAACCTTCGGTTAATATACGAATTTATACCACACCTGTGACGAAATTTCGGGAAATGAAGTAGATTTTTTTATTACGAAAAATAGCGATAACTCAATGATTTGTGAAATTAAATTGCATATGCGACAAAGTACCAATTTGAAAAGTGATTAAAATTTGATTTCAAAGATTTTGACGTGCTCTTTCCGAATTTTTACTTTGCCACCTCGTATCTTTGCCGCTCGTGCCGCCATATTGTAAAAATGGTGCCTATAAGAAGCTTTTTGATAATAACTCCTTACCGACGCATTTTAAAAAGAAAAACATATTAATACAAAATAATAGAAGAGAAAATTTCCTAAAATTTACTTTGCAGGTAACCTCTATTTTTTCGACCAAATGACTGTACTATTTATTCAAAACGTTAAATTAAAATTGTTCATCAAAGTGTCGCTGTTTATTATCTTTTTAAACTATTTCTCTTACTTTTCAGGGCCGATTTATCTCAAATTTCACTTTGATGAATTTTTTAAAAATGTTTTTGTTTCAAATGTGTATGTACGCTTTGTCACGGAGCGCGCAGACTGCGCAGAACAGCGTGGAGGAGCTGCGCCGACGCCTCGGCAGACTGCTCTTACACACACTATCTACAAGTATGTTGTTCGTGTCATTTTCAGAATTTAATGCCTTTAATATAGTGTAATATCACCTTTCCGAATGAATATCGAGAGATCTTGTAGATAACAAATATAAGAAAAAGAGTTTATAAAAACCTTCACCACGGAGATATAAACGAATTCAATTAGAAGAATTCAATTGATACGTTCCCCAACTGTCACTATTAATTTAATTATAATTAACTTTTATCTACGACATATTTTTAATTTATAATTTTATTTTAAGACCTTATTTGTAACAACAAAATTAAGTATGTATTTTAAAAATCGGTATTATTTACATAGTATTTACTATAACTAAACTTTTTGCAGATCATCAAGATCACAAGGCAACTAAGAAGTTTTTACGTCTAGTAACAAATCTTCCGATCAAGACTCAAGCGTACGGGTCTATCGATGTGAACATGACGCTCTTACCTACAATCATCATGGCGTTTACGTCTTACACCGTAATGGCGCTTCAGTTTAACAATGTTGTGTAATTAGATATATCCTCCTGGCACCCGAGATATAGCTGCAATCACTTGTTACAACGGCCGAATGTGCTTTACAAAGCATTATACTGTATTTGTTACTAAGGCCGACACTAACACCTCCTGCGATGGCCGCCACAGCATGGAAAACGGAGAGGCTACGGGATCGCTTTCGCAGCACGTCCGCGGCCTCTCCCGTGCGTTGCTTAGCTCGTGGCTTGTCGGCACGTCTCAGGAGGGCGAAGAATGGTCTTGCCCTCCCCACACCCCGCATTGATGTGTACACCGGCAGTCCAGGCCCATACCGGACTGCGGTCCGAGACGATCCACATCGTCTACCGGTCGGGATTGGCCTTCTCCCGAACCCGCCTCGTAGTCTCCTGATCCAGTCTGCACTATGACGGTCTCACAAAAGTTGATTACGGCCTCCCACGAAGATTCTCTCCGTAGCATCGCCGACACGAATGCTCGCAGGGAGAGATTTCGTCCGATTTCCTGGACCAAGACCTGCGTTTCCGTGGTCCACGCGGGACACGTCTCCAGCTAGTGTTGGGCAGTGTCTTGGTCCACCCCGCAGTGATGGCAAACCGCCGACGTCTCATGTCCAATCCTACACAGGTACTCTCCAAAGCAACCGTGACTGGTCAACCGCATCAAGGCCAAGACTTTGCATTTAACACACAGACCGGGGGTTTTCGGGAATTTCACTAAAACAAATGTTTTTAGTAATATTTGACAAATACATCGAGCACATTGAAGTTTAGGTACATTTTGTCCTTTGTAAAACATTCCTTAGAAGATTTCGCGTGTCAAATACTTTTTTTTTAGCAGGAAAATACGAAAATTCGCTAGTTAACGCGACACAAAGGTCGGTCGTCCGTTGTCGTTCTAAAAAGTCAAAAAATACTCGGCCTCCGGGGATACTTTACTTAGCCCTTTATAAAAGACGCCAGGTGTCAGCAAGATGATGAGGCGGAAGCGACGAGTCACCTTCCGACTTACACAGGTACTGACCGGTCACGGTTGCTTTGGAGAGAACCTGTGTAGGATCGGACGCGAGGCGACGGCGGTTTGCCACCACTGCGGGGCGGACCAAGACACTGCCCAACACACG